>JAUZSU010139296.1:0-15704 GCA_034780255.1 Parotocinclus maculicauda | reverse complement strand
CCGTGGTTTTATGTTTTTTGGATACAATCCGGGTTAGCACCCGAACATCCCTTTCAGACAGCTTCCTCTTACGTCCAAAGTTAACCCTGTTGGATGTGGTTCGTTGTTCTTGGTGGTATGCTGACATTACCCTGGCTACCGTGGCTCTTGATAAATTACAAACACGTGCTGTCTTGGTCACAGATGCGCCAGCAGGATGTGCACCAACAACTTATCCTCTTTTGAACTTTGGTATGTCACCCATAATAATGTGTGCATTGTTTCATAGTTTTTTTTTTTTGTTTTGTTTTTTTTTTGTTTTTTTTTAATTAAACCCATGGAACAAACCCATGGAACAAACCCATGGAACAAACCCATGTATTTTAAAGGATTAGTATTCTAGTTGCCAGCTAATGATAACATGATATAAAGGGTTTACAGATTGAACATAAGACATCATATGATCATATGCAAATAAGTTGACAGTTTATAGTGTAGATTACTTCTCTAGTGTAGAATTCATGCCATGTCAGCTCATGTCAAGTCCTGGTTGTGAACCAGACTACAAAATAATATGAGGAATTAATTACTGAATAACTGTTAAACAGTATTATGCATTGTGTCATGTGTTTGAAATCACAACTCAAAATGCTAGAATCTGTGAGTGTTGTATGACATTTGACATAAGAAATTGCGAGATTGTTGAAAAAATTCTGTCATATGTTTCAAACTCAATATGTTTGACTTTCATTGCTGAAATGCCTGAAATATACAATATAGTAAGGATGGCTGAATACAAAATATACAATATAGTAAGGAGGGCTGAATACACTGGTAATGAAAGTAGACAGAACATAGTGGTGCACTGTAAGGCAGAAAAAGTGTGTGGGGCATATCTGTGAGCCTTGTCATTAGCGTTGAATGAGTCTGCTTAAAAATTTGATGATATAAATGAGTAGAAAGATGAGCATGGATTATTAAACACATCATGATGAAAACTTGAACCAGTCAAAGGCATTAAAAGAAACTAATTAAAACAAATTCTACAACCTCCATCTTCATGGCCATGACTTATTCAGGAACATGTGAGTAGTGTATGATCAGGAGCTGACATTATCATTGGTCACTGAATTATTTAAATACTTTTTCTCTGAGAAAATATTAGAGATGGGTTATAGATGGAATAGCAAAGGAGAAAATGTAAATTTTCATTTGGAGGAATGCCACAGGAAATGTAGATAGGATTAATGTACTTTTTAATTGACTTGGTCTTTTACAATCATTTTAGTGGGTACAGACAGAATGTATGAATATAATTACTGTACTGAATATAGCATTTACAAGGTAGCTCAAGTAGACGATTTAATGATATTTTTGATTGTATAGTGAATCTGCTTTTATTATAACATACTTATATAGTATACACAGATGAGCCAAAACATTTTGACTGACACCTTAAATACACTTTTCAGACACATCAAGTTATGGAATATATACGATGCTAAGCAACAGTTGGTCCTTGTAGTCTACATGTTTGACGAGAGAAAAGGGCAAAGGTAAAGAGTGAATTTGACAAAGACCACATCTCTATGGGCATAGCACTGAGCTAAAGTGTGTACCAAAGGGTAAGGCTTGTGTCATGCTCAGTGCCAAGGTGGTGGTTCATACTGACAGTGGGCACCCAAGGCTCAACAGGAGTTTGTGCACGCAAACGATAAAAATACTGAATTGTGTTTACACACATAGCATTAATCATTATGAATCTCAATTTATTTGATTGCTTCTCTTTGACACTAAATGCATACAAATGCATGATATTAACCTCAACAGAATGCAATTATTCCTTTTTAATAAATTAATAACCTGTATTGGTGGATGGGCAACCTGTCTAGAGCTAGGTTCCCATCTTACACTCTATGCTTCTAGTTATTTGCTGTTGGTTTCTTTTATAGGATATAAAATAAATTATATATAAGAAATGTCATTTTATTGACTTTACAGCTGTCTGAGATGGAACTGAGTTTTAACTCATGTAAGCTGGTGTAATATGCTGAATGTTAAGGGAAATTTTCTTGCTTCTGGTTATGTGCTGTTGCTTTCTTTCATATCATGTTGACGGAAAGGTAAGTGTGCATCGTTTACCTGGAAAAGTGATGGATCCAAGACGTACTATTAGTAGTTAAGAAGACATAAAAAGACTGGTAGATGGAATAAGATTCTTTAGTCAATATTCTAATGGGGAACCCTCTCAGAATATACCATATATTTCACCATCACTGTGGACCAGGTGGTTATATGGTTTTGGCTTATTGTTGTAGGTTCAATATTTTTTTTAAATCACACAGGAAAATCCTTTTTATGTTTACTTTTTAAGATTAAAATCTTAAAATTTGAAAATATTGGTAAATTAATGAGATGATGGAAGGTCTGGTTTAAGAAGCTTGTTGTAATTCCAGCTAATGCAGTATGTTTCACACTGTGTGATTTTGTTCTCTGGTCGGTAACCTTTGAAAGATTTGGGGCTCACATATTTGCAAATCAGAGTGACCTTGGAGAAAAGGCTGCAGCAAAGGGATAAAAAAAATGTCATTTTTTTACTTTACAGCTGCCTGAGCCGGAACTGGGTTTTTTACTCAAATGTAAGCTGGTGTAATATCCTGAATGTTAAAGGAAATATTTTTACCAGTGATCCCTAAAAACAGCAAATCTTTTCATTACTATAATACACAAAACCAGAAGAATTGCCAGTTACTTGCTGCAGTAAGGAGGAATAAAAATCAAACAATGCAATAGTGGGGTGTAAGTGTATGTGCAATTCAGTTTGGTGTGTGTGCAGTTGTATATGTGTATAGTGTTGTGTTCGGCTCTAATTGGAGTGTGTCTAGAGGCCTATCAATTAAGCCCTGTTGTGTCTCACTCTGTGAGGAAGCTAGCCTGTCTAATGAGAGGAGACATGGAGGAAAGATGGAGGCAAATGAATGGGAAGAACAGGGGAGAAATCTGACATTGTGCTGTTAAGCATTAAATCAAAGTAATCAAAGTAGAATTAGAAAAAAATCTTTTTACTCGTAAACATCATTTCAGTTTGCAATCATCATACAAATCACGGCAGCAAAGCACAGATTCTTCTGTTGGCAGAAAAACAGCATTTGTATAAGAATGACCCTCTCATGTTTTAAATCCATTTTATTATGATCACCGCTTAATATTTTTACTTTCATGCTTCATTAAGAGTTAAATTGATATCAAATAACCTTATGTTGAGTTTTCTTGGAGATAATTAAAGGCTGTGGTCAGTGGGCTTCAACTAGAAGTAGCTGTAAGTATGTTCAGTTCACGTAACACTGTTTTCCTGCAGTGATTCTAAGATCCAAATCTTCCTCCTTTGTTGTGGCCCTCAACCGCTCTTGAAGTGAGAGAATGTCCTTCCCGAGCTCATGAAAACACATCGGCAGAGCTGGCGAAATAAGAAAGAGACCCCGGCTAAGTGGTGCAGCGCCATTGTGAATGCTTTGTGCGTATGTGTAGCCGGATTATACAACCTTACCATTGTGGCGTGGTCGGCACTGATGGTGTCCACCAGCTCCCAACCGTGAGCACTTTGACAGCTTGATGAATTAAGGCTGACACTTGCCAAAATAGCTGTCGCCTGTGCCAGCTGCCAGTTGAGCATTTACACTCTGTTAATTGAATTGCCAATTTGTGTAACAGTACCTGCCCCTGAGCTTTGGTGTAGCAAGGGGCTGCCATTTAGCTTCACTAATCCAAGACCAGGGAATAAGAATGCTAAGCTTCACAAGAAAGATTTAAAATGACAGTCAGGGGCCATGTTGCCTATTTCCCATTAAATGAGAAATAAATTAACAATAGCAATAATGTTGACTTATAAAACCGAAAGTTAAATTGACTTTGAAATAGTGCTGCGATTCGAAATTGCCACTGTGTGCAGAGAATCAAATTGTGTGTATTGCAGTCTTGCACCAAAAGCTGTTTGTGGCATAGTGGTATTACACACCTGCATTAAATATTGAAACTATTAAATGGAAATGGATATTTCTCATAATAAAATTGTGTTAGTCTCTATCAGGAAAGTTCAGAGGATATTTGCATCTACATGAATTTTGGACAAGGACTTCTAAATAAAGCACCTTTGCCATCCAACAGTAGAAGAAATGCAATATTTTAGACAGAATAATTGCTCTGTAATGTAACATATCAACAATACATATAAATAATACTTTACTAAAACCCGAAATCTGTACTTTCTGTAATATTATAAACAGATGTGCACAAGCAGGAAATACATAAATGAAGACTGTGTTAACCTTGATATACAGGGTGAATCAAAAGTCACAGGACACATTTTATTTTTACATATCTGAATAACCCAGCAAGTAATGAGTGAAGGGAAATATCTTTTATACTATATCCCGAACATGGTCGCCATCTTGAAAGTTGCCATATTGGATCTAGGGCAAGTTTTTTTTCCCATGGGAAGATGGTCATATAGCATATCATCATAAGAAGACCAGAATTGTCTCGGAAATCAACTGCCACAATCAGATTTGCAATATAACACAGAAACACAGAAAATTCCAAACTTTTGTTTGTTACTGAAGATGGAATTTACAATTTCAATGTCCGGCCTTACGCAGTTGCCATGTCATAGCTGCAGACTTCAACAACCAACACCCAGAAAGACCACCAATTTCACACGGCACTGTCACATCCCTCATAGCCAAATTCAGAGAAACCGGTACTGTGGACGACAAGCCAAATAGTGGTCGTCCGAAGACTATTAGCGATGAAGAAACCTCCACAATGGTTTTGGCAGCCTTTACATGCCCTGTGCCTTTTGACTTACCCTGTAGAAAGTCAGATACTAATGTACGTGTCAAGGGGTGTCCAGACTTTTGCAAAATTTTACATAATTGCATAGCATTCAGCTTCTGTTTAAATTATCTGAGTTCACTTGGAAGGAGTTCCGCATATAATTGTTTCTTGAACCTTGTGTGGTTGTCTAAAACTTAGTCTAGACTACAGCTACACTTTGTACTTAATATACATTAATCGATTGAGTAATTCCAAAATCATCCAAAAATATTTTACTTGGACTTACTTTTATTAGGATCTAGGTAGGTGCACATACACTGGTAACTTAATGTGTTAACCAGTAATTAGCTTCGTATTGGCCACTTATAATAGCGTAATAGCATGTAGTGAATGATGTGCACTTAAGAATCAATACCATGTTCCAGTAGTATAGATTGCATGTGTATGGATAATGGGGAAAACTACATTACAAACTACTACAAACCTACATTCCTACATTATTCTGGTATATTCTTAACTCCATCTGCTTTCACTGCTGTCAGGATAATGTAGTAATACAGGGATACAATCATAAGTTCATAATTAACCTCTAAATAAAATGTTTAAACCAAAAGTTTAGGTGGAAAGAAAATGCTTTAGCAGCAACCCCTGCTGGCTGTTTGATGGATTGGTGTCTCATCCAGCAACATTAATGCTTGTGTTCTTCAGAATAGGCTGAACAAGCAGATGTAAAGCTTGAAAAAGTCATAAACTACAGTAAAACTACAACAAAACTACATTTTTTACTAACACCATTTATTATGCCAGGTGAATGCATAGCAGGTCAGGTTGTTAGAGCTCCCTGTACATTATGATAAAAGTTAGTCTGTTTTTTTCTGTTTTGTAAGTTTCAAAGGCCTTTGAAATTGCTTCACCATTAAACAATAGAAAACGTTTTTAAATGCTAACTGGTTTATGGTACAATGCTGTACATTTTGTTAATAGAATTATAACTCCAACAACAGATGAATCCAAGGGAGACTGGCTTTATAGAGGTAAATTTGGTCAGTTTTATAATCTGAAAGGATTCCTTCCAGCTGCATCCTATGAAATCGATCTCTGTAACATTTTAGGTCTTTGCTGAGAAACTCTCTTGTGGAATAGTAATTCTTATTGGATGTGTCCTGCCGGATTTATTTGGCAAAAGCTGGTTCATTTGGTTGCGCATTCTTGCTGCTATCTTTTAAATATCTGCTCAATATGCCATGTGACAGTCTTTAAGGGAGAAGACGTATGACTTGGGACAGAGACAGAGCAGCCATTGCACTTGTGCCAGCTCACTCTTTGTTTATCATGGAGCAAAAATGAAGCAGATTAATAGAGCACAATTCCAGCAATCAATATGTAATTATATTCATCTCCATGCTGCTCAGGCACCTGTAGAGGACCTCTAAATGTGTGTTTTATTTGGTGTCTGTTCACTGACCTGTTGTGGGCAAACTTTGGGTTGCCTCTCAAATATGAGAATAGCGGATGTTGTACCTACTGTACGTATGCAGAGATTAGAATGGTTTTAATTTGCCCCTTCCCTTTCTGTGCTTTATAGGTATAGACACAAGAATAGAGGAGGCATCTTCAGACAGAAACACAATCATGTAGAAATGTCTGCACTAAAACTCTTCTCTCAATTAATTCCCATGGAATGTACTATGCCCAATATGTATACCACACCACATTTTTTCTTGTGTTTCCTGGTCTTTGGGTATCAGAGCCATCTGATGATGGATCACAGCCACACCGAAGGTCAAATCAAGGTTCTTGTTTTGAGATACATTTCCACTTTCCATCTTGCAAGATTCCCAAAATGCTAGTAAAATTTCTACTTAGCGGTTGACTGCACACAATGACCTCCAGACCGCCACTGAATGTCACCCTCATCATCTTTAGCTTTATAAGCCTAATTTAGCCCTCTGAATTTTTTACCTCTTGGACTGCAGGGCTGTATTTGGCGCTCAGTTGTGGATGTCACAGGAGGTCTGCGATGATGTGAGACAGCGTGAGGCCGATGGACCATCTGTAGCTTAAGCGCGGCTCCGAATGACTAATGCCAGCATCATTAAGAACAGCACTCTACTGTCTACTGGCTCGACTTTGGCCTCCGTCTTCAATGAATGGGCCCGGTTTAACATTTTAACTTCTTTATTATGAAATATTAAGCACTGTCTACTTCTGAGTTTGAAAAGATCCCCAAGGTCAAAGAATATGCTGCACTCAGAGCAATCTGCACTTGATTTTTATGCAGGGCTCATTCGAAGGCAAGGATCCTCATGATGAGGGCTATTGTACGGGCAAAGCAAAACCATTTCCTCCTCAGAGCATGCATGACGATAGAGAGGATAATAATTGAAGTTGGTCAAGTGTGCTTTTATCTTTGAGATTTTCTTCAGTGTTCCTGTGAGCTGCCTGTTTTAGGGTGTGGATACGTGTGTGTGTGTGTGTGTGTGTGTGTGTGTGTGTGTGTGTGTGTGTGTGTGTGTGTGTGTGTTCGTACAAATTTTAATGTGACCTAAGAATGTAAATGAGTGCTTGATCACAACATGGACAGCTTATAGCTTATATATTTAGCACCAAATTGTGTGAGCGTGAGAGTTGGTGTGTGTTCACGTGCACACACTCACACATATGCCATCTCTGCACAAACTGGATTGCTCTCAGGGTGTAAGAGCTCCCTCTGCTGTGAGATACTGCTCTGGCCTGCTGGCCGTGCTTTGTTTATACTCTGTCCTGCAGTGACCACTTCTGACCCTCCTGCTTCGTGGTCAGAAATGTGTGTGTATGCTGTTCATGCTGCTATGGCTTTGCTTCTCCAGTGCAACCTACTTGGGGCAAACCGCTGAGAGCGTAACCGGAGGGGATAGCAGTGCATTCCCAAAGCCTCTCTGAAGGACACGATCCTCTCATTCTATAGTCAGCACCCGGCTGTTCTGCATCCTCTAAGGTTCTGCCCTCTGCCCCGTTGCCCCATGCTTTCCAGCCGCTATTCCCCTTCACCAAGCCCCTATTTGGTCCTTGAGTGTCCTTAATGGCTATTCAGTGCTTTTATTACAAAATTAATTGCACTTAATTCAGCAACATTACCCAAACGCCTGGCTAAGCTCAGAAAATTAAGTACACAGCGCTTTGTTATAAAATTCCCAATAATGAGCTCTGGAGGGACAAGGTCTGTTAAGTTTGAAATCACCCCAGGCCATTTTTTAGCTGCACCACACTCACTGCCTGAGTCTGCTTTAAAGTGGAAACTAGGAGAAAATGCCCTAAGGGCACCATTCTCTGGGTGCTCAGCAGCTGAATCATTGCACCGATATTATCCTTCATATAAACAGCAGGCTTTGCGGCGCTTTGTTCAGCCGCGTATGCTGTGAGAGGACGAGTCCAGGCAATAGGCAATCTTTGATTTGCATCTGTCTGTTTACAGTAGCGGAGGCTTAGCACTTTTTGTTGAACAAGTGTTTGTTCAACAGTTTAACATATCTGCTTAAATCATGCTGGCAAATTCCAATGCCATGTTTGAAATTTTAAGTCAAAATGTTCATGAATGCACACGCGTCCTCACAAACTCCCACTGATTTACACTTGTTTTATGTTTTTTTTTTTTTTCAGCTATTGGGGCACAGCGAAGGAGGAGTCCCAGCTCAATCGCCTCAGATATCTTCGAGCCACACTTGGGCAGCCACATCCTGCAGGTAAGAGCTTTAATTCACAAATTACCCTGGATTTGCGCACACACGGAATTCACACCTAAAGCTTTTCAAGATCAAACTAGTAGCACATGCTTTATTGTTTAAGAAATGTGTTCACAATAAAGTTAGGTTATTAAAACTGGCCAATTTATTTTGCCCTATGAAATACATATACACTACTCACAAAAATGAGGGGATATTTCATTATGAAATATAGCCACACTTTTGTGAGCAGCATATAACAGAAGTTAAGAGTCTGGTGTGCGTTTGTAGTATATTCCTTTATGCTGTAAAGTAAGTGCCCCCTCTCTCTTGGAAAATACTGCATACACCAAGAAGACCTTGAGAGATAAACTGTTGCTGTCTTTAAGAACACACGTTGCTATAACATTCATAAAATCACACTACACAAACTCTGCACCTACGAATAACTTGCCCATATTTCTTCCTAGATAGAAAATATTTTTTATTTTTATATTTAACAGATGCACTGCAGTTAAGAGTTAGGTAAATGAAGTGAATATTGTTAAAAGAAATAAGTTATCATGCCATGGCAGCTGTCACATGTTGTACAGCTTTAACAGTGTATGAACAGTGTCAAGTTACTGTTAATGGTTATTGTCTTGATCGCTATCTTAACATTTGAAGCCATGACAGCATGTATCATTTGCTAATTACTGATATGCATATTTAATTAGAATACATTTGGCAGATGTCGTGACAATTTATGATGACACAACTAGTGCTTGCACATGATTATTTCCATTATTTGTGATTAATCTCATATCTGACGCCAAAGAAATAATCCCAGTTAACTTTCGATTCTCCTGGTGAGAGACACAGTAAAACAAATGTGTGCGACTTTATAAAGCTCCATACAGCATACAAACAGACAATATAAGTTTTAACCAGAATGCGATTATCATGCAGTAACAGTTCAATAATCACATTGAAAGCATTTTAGAATATTTTAGGTACTTCATTAGAGGCTCCATGTGTAAACTGCTGTACCTACATACCTCAAGTTACACTCCCAATCAACACAGTTACACTGTGCAACATAGCCTGCTCTCACACAGTAATGAGCAAAGCCATATTAGGAGTATAATGTTTTTAGTTATCATATTTAATCAAAAGGATACCAACGTCTTTCATGACCAATCACAGTGAGTCTTGTGTACCGTTTAACCTCCAACAAACTGCCAAGCTCTGTTATGGGTTCTGCCATTGTTTTCAGATATGTTATTTAGTCAAAGTGAGTAGACTACATGGACTTGGATGTGAAATGCAGGTCATCTTAATTGTTGTTTGGCATTTACTTAATTATCAACATGATTTATGTCTTATTTTAACACTTTCAATTTTTTTGCTTAATTTGTTGCCAAGTATCTCTTGGGTCAAATGCTTAGTAATCTGAGTTGCATGTAAGCCTTGTGCTTTTGTTCAGAAAAACAGAAAATGTGCTTTATGAAATCACAGATCTAAATCGATATTTGTGGAAAGAGGTGACTGCCATGCATGGCATGTTTTTGTGCTTTTAAACATGAGGTAAATTAGAAGTGATACATCGATACATTTACATGTGATGTGCAGGTAGAAGTCATACTCAGTGGAGTCTAAGGAGGCGATTTTTATCCATCCTCTGATGGATAAAAAGTACAACACTCATGTTGTACTAGAGCACCAATGTCCAGTTGGATTCCTTTAAATGACACAGAACAGTAATTGCAATTTCCACCAGTCACCTGTGTCCAGAAAGCGGATTAACAATATTTAAATACCATCCCGCAGTCCCTGCACAGTCAACGTTCTTTCCTCTTTGACAGGTTAAGTGTCTGACAGGAAAGTGGAAATTTATAATTAACATCAATACAGGCCTGGAAGTCTGTCGAGGCGTGGCCTTTTCAAAGAAGGACTTGTTCCTGGCAAATTGTCCCCATTAATCTTCAGCTTAATTGATTGCAAAAAGTTTTAGGATGACATTTTTTTTTAAGCCATGCTTTGCTAGTGATTGATTTGGGAAAAATGAACTAATAATGGATGCAAGGCAGTCATTACTTGTTGAGTATGGTGCTAATTTTAGACAGATTAGTCTGTGTTTGATAGTGCTTAATAAAGAGAAAGGTGATGAGTAGCTCTGCAGTTTCTTACCTGCACTGGGCCTGCATGCTTGCTCACACTCTCTTGCATGCTCTCTCTCTCATTCTGTCTCTCTTCCTGTCTCTTTCTTTCACACTCATATAAATCCACTTTTAATACATTTCTTTTCTGTCTGTTCTCAAAATGTTTTCAAAATTAGGTCTGAAGAATCCAGCTGTAGCGTAATTGGTGTGAAGAAAATGAATAGTAGTAGCTATAATGCCGTCCCTCTTTTATTACTATTAATGGTGACAGATACACATTATTGAAAAAAGGTCATTTCTCATCTCTTTAGACAAAATGGGATTTTATTTGTAATTAGAAGGCAACATACGGTATATCTAGTGAACCATGAGCATGCAGATTCATTTCTTTTCTCTTTTTTGAAATCCGTTTTCTTAAACTTGGGTGCAGAAGCTCATGGATTATGAGCTTGCTTCAGGAAAGACCTAGCAACTTCACAGCTATGAACTCTATTCAAGTTATTTTTATCATCTGAATAAGCCACATAGCCACAAACATACCTACACATCCATGCATCACCTTGAGTTCTTTCTAAGCACTGTACTTATGTGCTTCTCTGTGCTGTGACTGGGAAGCCCTGGATGACCTGAGATCCATGTTCACCACAGAAAACAATATGTGTCCTTTGTTTACCCACAAATACCCTGAATGCTGAATGCCATCGCTGAATCTCTCTTTCTCTCTCTCTCTCTCTCTCTGTCTCTCTCTCTCTCTCTCTCTCTCTCATATAGCAGTGTTTTACCAAAACTTTTTTTAAATGGCATAATGCTCAAACATTGAGCCAGTGGGCTATGATGCAGGAAGTGTGGACAATGAAATGTAATTGAAATGTTAATGTCAGTGTTCATGTTAACATTAATGTCACCTTACTCCCAAAGCCACCTGCATGTTCCTGTGCCCAGCTTTCTCTTTTCCTAACACTGACTTGATGAGTTTGACTGGGATGGAACTAATGGTCGTAGTCTTATTTTGGTCTGTTCTATTATTTGCACCCATGTTTACATGGTAAAAAATAGAATAGTTTGTAGCGTAATATGAGTACTTTAGGCTGTCACAAGATCTATTTTGCTCAACAAAAAACATCTGGTTGAGTTAATTAAAATTTCTTTTTTAATGAAATTGCAACTGAACACAATGATGTATACCATAACATTATTATAATTAAAATTAAAAAATAAAATAATTTATTTAAAGTATAATAAATATGTATTTTTGTAACTATTTTATTATACTGTATCTTTTCATAAGATAACACTGTGGATATGACATTTTGATTCAATATAAAATATGCAGTTTACAGCTTGTGTAAGTGAATGCACCCCTAAGGGAAAATAGCCAAATTGTGCTCATTGTGTTAATATTTTTGTGTGGCCACTATTATCCAGCACTGCTTTAACTCTTCTTAGCATGGAGTTTACTAGAGTTTCACAGGTTGCCACAGGAATCCTCTTCCTCTTTTTCATTATGACATCATTGAGCTGGTGGATGTTAGAGACCTTCCGTTTAAGAATGCCCCACAAATGGTTAATAGGTTTTAGATCTTGAGACATGATTGACCTTTATCCTAAGGTTCTTTAGCAAGGCAGTGGTGGTGTGTTTGAGGTTATTATCATGTTGGAATACTGTCCTGTGGGCCAGTATCCAAAAGGGAAATCCCATCTTACAAAAATGTGAGATACTTTTGTGGGATACTGTATGTTACTTTTTTTTTTAGACTTAAATCCTGTGTAGCTTTAATTAAAAACAAATAAACTATAAAATTATAAATTATAAAATATTATATTTATAGAAAATAAAATATGTATTTATTTTTGCTTACTTTTTGACATTTTTTTTGTAAAAATTGTCACCTATACATCTAGAGCTCTATGTAGTGCAGATGCCAAAAGTCCACAGTGGTGCAGTGGTTGGCACTGTCACCTCACAGCTCAGATGTTCCTTGTTTGATCCCGGCCCAGCTTGTGTGGAGTTTACATGTCCTCGCTGTGTATGGGTTTTCTCCGGGTGCGCCAGTTTTCCGCCAAACTCCAAGGACATGTACACTGCTCACTAATATTTGAGCATATTTTAAAATGAATATAAGGAGGATTCCGCGAGAACTCCTGTTTATGCCCCATCACTGCCAGTGTGTTTTAATAGTCTTGGGTGATCATACACCCTACTGAACAGTCAATATGTGGTACTCTTGTACAGTTTGACATGGTTCTGTTTACCCCCATGAGTATGTCACTTGCTACTCAATAATGGTAATTATTTGCGTAATCGAACAACTTTCTTTGACTTTTCATTTGCTTTTCTGATGATCTTATTTAATTAAATATAATCAAAACTTTTTTTATTACTTCATATTCATTTTGAAATATTGCTATTTTTTGTGAGCAGTGTAATACTTGATTGGCTGATGACTCCAAATTGGCTAGTGACTTGTGTGCTGGTATATTCGTTTGCCTATTACAAATATAGTAATTGATGCTGATGTGTATAACTATTAAATAAAAATAACGGGGGGGGGGGGCTGTCTGACTCCCCTTCCTCAGACACAGCCATTTATAATTTTGACAAATCTATATTGTTATGTACAAAGCATGAGAGTGGCTTTGTGTACCTTTGCATTGCCATTGCCTCTAAGCCAAAAGAAAATCAGCAGGAAATAATTTCAGGGTTATTAAAGATATTTATCATTTATACAAACTACTTTTTAAAGAGACATAGAAATCAACTTGGACAAAACTTTCCTTTCCAACTGTAGATAGGATTATCTCCTACAGTGTTTGTTGCTCATTAAAGCCATTTATGCGTTTGATGTGTTCTCCTGATAAAGGATTAAAAAGTGTTATTTCCTCAGAGGATGAAAGTTAGGTCTCATAGACTGAGAAGCTTAATTATGGTCTTTGTGCACGTGTACATGTGAGCTTCATTCCACACCTGTAGACAGCTAAGGTGACAGAAATCCAAACACCTTCTAATATGCCTCACATCTCCTTGTCCCAGGGCCTAGTCTTTAAGCAACTTCTGTTTGCTTTGTTTTTCTCTTTTGCTCTCCCCATCCCATTCCTTCCCCCACCTTAATCTTTGTTGTTCTTGACTGGTGGGTGATAATGGGATTAAAAAAATGTTCACACGCATGCGATTGCTTTGAGAACCCTTCGATCTCCACACTGGCAGAAAGGCAGAGACGACGGCTTCAGAAATGACAGCTGTTTACATTTGCATAACATCAAGGAGGAGCGAGGCAGCGTCTTTGAGGCTGTGCATGTGCAGCTGTCACAGCCTGTAATCACAGGTTGATTTGAGGTTCGCCCCAATTGTCATGGCCACTCCACCGTTCGTCTTACAGCTCAGAGAAATCGGAGGCTGTGAAGAGAATAGTGAAGGAATCTTTCACCTGGTGATGGAGGAGCCTCTGTCCTACCTCAGACACACATCATCCGTCTTTAGCTCATCTCAGCCACATATTGACTGCAGGTCTAATGGTTATTGTTGGACTTATGCAGACCCCCTTAATATAGAGGGTTAATTGGGAAAGTGGTGGAAATAGGCATTGTGTTGAGTTTCATTCCAGACAAAACAGTCTCTGAATGTTGCCCTTTCCCAAAGGACATGGCAGAGCTCAGACATGGTCTACCCCACCCACCTGCCACTCACTAGCCAGACTGACTGAGCGTGTATTTGTTTGTATGTGCTTCATGTGCTTTTGTGTGACAGATGTCTATACATTCAAGGAGAATGTGCGTCTTTGTGCCTGTGTGTCCCAGAAATGCATTCAATCCACTTAACTGCCACCCTGTGTAATACTTCTTCCTATGTAGTCATTAAAGACAGAATAGGGCTTTTTGTTATCACACTGCCACTGCACAGTAGGTGGCAAGTGTTTCTCACTACCCCATAACCTGCTGCAATTTACTGGAATTTGATTTGAGTTTTTTCAATCATCTGGTAAGTTTGTGCAGTTAATCATGTAGTAACTGAGCATGGAAAGTGGTGTGTGGTACATATAAATTCATGTCTCAAACATTGGACGTTTGGACGACATCCATTTGCATATACAGCCGTTGTCCAATAAGGTTATTGTCCTTATTATTAAGGTAATTAACCTGCTTAGCCCATATATCACCTTGCCAGATATGTTGTGGTACAGCAGCTGTCATGACTCGGCGCGTAACAGCACAGCATCTGATGTGGGCTTTCCTTGTAAGTACCAAGATGATGATGATGATGATGATGAGCAGGTCCTACTATTCAGGTGAATTATGTGTGCTAGATCTGCACTCCTCAAAATGATGAGCGTGCATAGATAACAGGACAGTAGCGGAATGAATTACTTGTTATTTGTAGCAATAGGATGACACCACATGAGAGAAGAAGAAAACAAGTTACAATAAAATAGGAAATGAGAATGTAGTGCTCATATTAAACATCAACTGAATCGGCGTATGGGAAACGCGTCAGTGTATTGACTATTTAGTCAATACCTTACATACCACTGCTTCCCAATGCCCTGCATAAGGGTGTCCTATAAACAGCTAAATATAACGTAATCCCTGGTTTGTTCCCGCTCTTGGCATGATAAGGTTTTACTTCATGTCTGTATGAAGGGAACTGACTCCTCGCCAGTGTATTCTAGGGTTCAGTCACATTCTTGGGTTGAGTTCTGATATCATTTGTTTCAACTACAGTTGATTCCGGTTAATAGGATCACCAGTTAATTGGACCAGTCGGTTATTCGTTCCAAATCCTAAAGTACCGAAACAAATCCTATTAAATATGTGTTATATTATTATTTGGAAAAAAATTCCGCTTAATCGGACCAAAGAACGTCTACAGTATGTAATTTCTGTGAAGAAACTCTTCGTCTTTGGCATTATTACCCAAAAACTCCCGAGTTTCTCCCCAGCCCTCTACTGCCACCTACAGGTCTTTGCCTAACATTTCAATTTACTACAAAAAAAGAAGCCACAAGTCGCCACTTAGCCACAGCAAAAGCGCGTCAGATCACACTGGATAAGTTCT
>JAUZSU010139285.1:0-15704 GCA_034780255.1 Parotocinclus maculicauda | reverse complement strand
TATAATGACTTTAATAATTCAAGGGAACTGAAGAAAAAGTATTTACATTTTACACTCTTTATATTTTAGTCGACTGATTTGACTGTAGATGTAGTCGACTATATTCTTATGATAATTAGTCGACTAAAACTAAAAAACAATTCAGATAACTGAATTATGACTAAAACCAAATGAC
Organism: Parotocinclus maculicauda; assembly: GCA_034780255.1. NCBI lineage: Eukaryota > Metazoa > Chordata > Actinopteri > Siluriformes > Loricariidae > Parotocinclus > Parotocinclus maculicauda. Next base: position 15,529 of record JAUZSU010139285.1, on the reverse strand, counting down.
ATTTTAATCACAAGACAAAGACTAAAACTAAATAAAAATTTGCTGTCAAAATTAACACTGCTATGCCATTTGTGTTTTGCCAAACGCATCAACGTAGTGAAAGTTTGTGCATAAGTTGAGCAAGTGCAGTGTTGCACCAGACCATAGCTCTTTCAATGGCTCATTAATCCAGGATTCACACTCTCAGACGGCAACGTAAGTCTCAATCGCAGTCCATCCCTCTGAGCGTTTCTTGTGTGTCCTTGATGGATACTGGACACTGAACAACATAATGTTATCCACCGCCATTAGAACAGAACAAATGTTTCCTATTTCCGTCATCTTCTATCACAGCACCCTCCCAAAGAAGAATGTTCCTTCACTTGCCTTAAGGCCATCGCTGTGTTGAACCGTGGACCTGTAATAGAGAGTGGAGAAAGATGGAGAAGCCGACTTTCCTCTTTGGTCACCCCTGACCTGGTTATTCATCGTGACATGCAGTACTGGTAGAGCGTGCAGCTGTCACATGAACATTTGGCATATCGCTGACCCTCGTGCCACCCAGCATGGGAGCTCAGCCGCAGTAATCTCTGCACAGCACCTTCTCCAGATGCTGGCACAGTTAAGTCAATGACGTGCCAGTGTCCTTCGCACTTTGTTTAATTCCGAGAGACTCTTCAGCTTCTTGATTGCAGTCTGTGACTATGGAAGAATCCAGAACTCGCTCATGTTGGATTTATATATGACCTGGGTTTTTTTTTACCTCCATGAAGCACTCCCTGCTAATTCAAACAGCGCTGAGTCACTTAACATCGGATGTTTACAGCGGCTCCTTCAGAATGGGCGCTCATCTTTTTGACAAGCAGCGATGACTGGAAATTTGAATACCAAAATTAAATAATGCAGGCATTATTATTCATTTCCTCTCCTGGGCCCAAGGCAGATTGATTTTCATAATCGGAGGCTGTAAACTGTATTTCCTTTTTTTCTTACATTCAAGCTTCACACCAGAAACTTTGTTTATTTGGGCTTTGCTAGACGTTTGGGACCGAGACTCGTGATTGTCTCTATAATTCTGCGCCAATTGATTTTTGTTCCTGCCCCTCCTCTTTGAAGGGAGCTGCTTAATTTCAGGCTGCCAGCTGAAGGCTTTCATGGTGTCTCTCTTAGGGGTGACAGGCAAGGAGGAGAAGAGGGAAGTGCAGGTAAGAGCCTAGGTGTGTGATCTCCCGCTCCTTCTAAGTGCGGGATCGTCGAACGGACGGGGTCAGTCTTAATGCCCTAGCTGCTCTGAGGGGAGATTAAATTTGACTCAGAAAGGACAACTCTGACACGACCAATTAATTATTAAAATAGTTTGCTCTGTAATGAGCTGATCAATTACCAGCCAATCCCTCTGGATTTGGGTTTTATGACCTAGCTTGAATGGTCCCGCTCTCGCCACAGGTGATCGAGATGTCATCGTTCTGCAAAACCCACCATGAATGGGGCGTCTCCATTAACCTTGTCCGTATCGCAATAGCTGGTTATGACACAGAGCACTTGCATCTGTCTCCTAGTGGCTGAACTCAACTGCATCCATCACTAGATCCTATATGATTAGCTCTCATGACCTGTTATCTCCATATTGGATGCTTTTTTTGCCATTACAGTGCCATAACAGAAATGCTAGTAGGGAAATATTGTGCATCTCAAAAAGTGTACTTTTCTTTTATATACAGTACTGTACAAAAGTCCTAGGCCACCATTAGATACAAATAAATACACATTCAGCAAAAAACGGTCTGAATTTGTCCCTCCCCAGGGGACACAATATGCAGTTCAATATTGTCTCATACTCTCCTGTGCTAAATGAGGAAGTCAGCATGATGATGATGATGATGATGATGATGCGTGATGTTGGTAGTCACTTGGCAGTAGCATGAGATAACCAATAAAATAAGCTTTGTGTTTTTGAACAGATTTCAGTGATCAAGAGCAGAGGTATGAGTAAAAATAGTTATTCTACTTTTGCCAAAACAGCCAATCTAATAGTAGCTCAGTACTTTTGAACAGTCGAATAGTAGTGGCTGTATCATTTTATCAAACACACCATTGTGGAAGGAAAACCCATTTGATATGGCTTAAGTCGATATTAGAGTGGACAAGGCCAGGGATGCGATCAGAAGGTGGCTTGCTTATTTTCGTTTATAGTGTTGTAATACTGGAGTTAAATTCACTATTGACATTCTTATCACAATTCGCTTAAGAACAGAGCTGACCTTTAAGTCGTATGCAAATGGGCACCTATGAAACGCCACGCATGGTCTGTCAGTTCTGATATTTAGCCTGAGATGGAAGGGGAAGTGGAAGAAAGCAGCGTGATTTGCCCTTTTGCGAGAACTCGCTTGAACAAAGACATTCTCTTGCAGATGTTTATTCAAAGACCACATGCTGTACAGCTGTACGATACTCGGCCTCTTGAAAGGCGTCGCTCGTTCTTATCAAAGCCCGAGCCTGAATGGCGTATTTGACTTGCTTTGCTCGTAGGAACTTGCGTTTGATGAAGTAATCATAATGACTGTGCATAAAAGCTCCCCTCCTCTCATTGACGCCTGTCATGGCTTGATGCGCGCTGACTTTCTGCTCTGGAAATAACTACGTCCCGCCCAAGCGTTTGATTAGGACTTGAGTCAAATTTGATTGGACAAGTTGGAGAGCTGAAAACTTGCCACCATTGTTGGGGCTGTAATAAAGCAGGAATGATTTTAATTAGAGCAGCAACTGGTGCTGTGACATAAGCTCCTACAGAGCAAGCAGGGAGTCTGTTAGAGTCCGATTTATTAATTGGGTGATTTATCTCACAAGCAGCTCGCATATCTCTCAAACGATTCGTGTGAAAATGCAGATGTCAGTGTCTCGAATAAGCAACTTCATTAGGCGGATTCATCTTAGTCTGTGTACGATATGGCCGAAGTTTGTTTGCATTCGATGCTTGAAAACCGTGCATGAGGGAGTTTTTTTTGTAAGAGGTGTAATAGCGAGTTGGACCTCCTTTGGCCTTTAGAACCACAGCAATTCACCGTAAGGAAGACTGTACCAGGTCTTGAAATAGTTCTGTAGGAATATGGACCCATGCTGACAGCAGCGTCTTGCAGAATAGCTCGTTCTACCTTTTCCAAGAGTTGCTCTACAGGATTAAGGTCTGTGTACTGTAAAGGTCAGGGAAGCAAGAAAAACTCACTGTTAATCTTCTGGAACCAATCCATGACTACATGACTAACCAGTATGTACCATAGTCCAGCACTCATGGACATGCAACTCTGATAGCTCGGTTCGCAATTTCTAATGTCAATTCACTGAAACTGATCCACTGAAAACTTGCTCATTTAGTTCATGTTGCACTTCGGGGTCTACTTACAAACAGGTAAAAAAAAAGTCTTAGGCATTATATAGTTTTCTGTGTATAGTAGTGGTCATTGCACTTTGTAGTTCTGCAATTACAGACTACACTTTTTTTTAAAATAATCTTTACTCTGTCCTCTAATGGTCAGGACCCCCACAGGACCAGCACAGATCGGGTACAATTTGGTGGTGATGGTGGTCTGTTAACGTGTTTTGTGCTGGTACGAGTGGGTCAGACACAGCAGTGCTGCTGGAGTTTTAAACCACCCCAATGTCACTACTGGACTGAAAATAGTCCCCCTGCCAAAAATGTTAGTACATTTTAAAGGATAAGGAACTACAACTACAACTATAGATGAGCTTCTGTCTCTGACTTTACATCTACAGGATGGAGCAATAAGGGGAGCGTTTTTGATCAGTCGAACAGTGAGTAAACAGTGCAGCAAAACTCCAGCGCCACTGCTGTGTCTGATCTACTTGTACCAGTACGAAACACACTAAAACATCATCACTCAACTAGTACCGGATCTGTGCTGGTCCTGTGGGGGTCCTGACCATTAGAGGACAGAGTAAAAGATTAAACAGAGAAACAGATTAAGTGCATTAAGCACTATTTAGACCAATTTGCCAAAAAACATCAGATAAATAATAGGATTTTCCTCCTTGAGATGCCGGATTCTACTGCCATTTTTTTCTACCAGAACCTAAAAGCATTGCAAGGCTCCAATTCCACTGGAACAGCTCTTTATAAGATGGTTGGACATGATCAGATTTAGCTGAGTTGGTTCTAGTGCAGAGGGCCATCTGTGCTGCGGCTCAGCCTCTGAAAGCGTTTCAGCTGAGCGCGAACACCCCTGCACTCCACCATATGCCCAGTCCCCCTCCTCTGTCCTCCATGCGCTCCTCGTCCATAAGCCTGACTGTTTGTTTACACTCTTATTGAGGAGAAACTGCTTTGAAGGTTATTTTTATATTTGTGTTTATATCTCTTAGTCAAGTAGAAGAGCCAAAAACTCCTCCATGGCGTCTGCATGGGGATTTTTCAAACTGGGTCAGACGCAGGAGCGCACATTAATTTATTTTTAATATATCCACTGGGAACAGTACAATGATCTATGAATAATTCCGTGGCCACATTGTACTCTGTGCGTTCCAGTGTTTAGCCTTTCGCCATTAAATAGCTGAAACCAAAGCAAGCTCGTCATCAATATTCAGCGTCGCTTCAGCGTGTCTGTATGTGAGACTTCACGTATCGTATTGATGTGTATTTTCGTTGAGGTGCGTTTACCTTGCGGAGCGCCACTGCCTTAGTCACTCACCATACAGTGTGAAAAAGGGCCGTCCACTTGGTAGCAGTAGCATCACTTTGCCAATCAATATCATGAATTATTTACAGCAGAAGCAGCCCAAGCCGTGCTCTGCGCGTCTCCATTCTGTTCGGCAAATGAGTTTTCGGAGGGCTCCATGACGTGTCGGATTTGTTTGTCCAACGTTTATGGCGCCTTTGCCTTTGTTTTTGTTTCTCTGTGTCATTAGGAGGGTTAGAAGCTCAGAAGGCTTGTAGTCCAATCATTCACTAAGCACATGGCTCCAGGTGCTCAGTCAGTTTGATTGACTGGCTTTAAAACCCTCCCCGGATTAGCCAATAACAGGGTCGAGCCAAAATCTGACCTGGTTGCTCTGTCTGTCTTTATGATGTGAACCCACAACCCCCTGAGACCCACTCAGTTTCTTTTAAGACTTTTATTTTGTAGTTTTTACTATTTATAATGTCACTGCAGCATCGATGGCTATTTGTGACGAGGCTATGATGGTACTAGTGAGACTGTCAAAAAGAGACCCATTTTAAAGCACCTTGTTACCCTAACCCATGTGTTTGAACATGTGAGAATCAGGAATAAGACCCATGTGAACATGGAATGACTGCACGTGTCGTCCCTCTTTAGGGACGATTTGCCTATCAAATCCAGTTCAATTCCGGGCTATTTAATGTCCGTCTGATAAACGTCCGTTTGCTTTAATCGCCAATTATAATACATTATAATAGGAAATAAAAATGTGACTTTTAACTCCAGACATTGCGGCCATCACAGCTGCAGACCGAGTCCATTGCGAGTCCCGCTCATTTTCTCGCTCGTTAGCTCACTATTGCACTATAGACATTTCTCGCATGCATCATATTTAGAGACTTTTTTGTATAATTTACTCATTTTGTTAAAATGACATTACATTCGGTCACTCATTCATTTCCTTATCTGCTTAATCCTGATCTGGGAATAGCCGGCGGCACGGGGTGCAATTCAGGAACAACCCTAGACTCACACACTTGTATACACAGTCATTCACTAAGGGCATTTTAGAAACACCAATTAACCTAACACATGTATTTGAGATGTGAAAGGGATCCCAGAGTACCCAGAGTAAACCCACACAGACACCAGGAGGACTTTACACAGACAGTCAGAGACTGAGGTGTGGATAAAACCTGGGTCACTGTACCACCGTGACGCTCGTACATATGACTTTTTGCTACTTATTTGTGACAAACTGCTAATGCTGTTAGGAAATGTATGTACCTGTCCTATTGTAAGTAGTACTCCTTTGTTTGTCCCCCCCACTACCTGTATATTCTCTTAAACCCATAACTACAGTCGAATCTGGTTAATTGGACCTCCGGTTAATGGGACCAGCTGCTTATTCGGACCAAAACCTAAAGTACCGAAACAAATCCTGTTAAATACATGTAATGTTATTTGGACCCAAATTCTGCTTAATCTGACCGAAGAACGTGAGAAGCGAATAAGAAAAAGAAGCCACAAGTCACCACTTAGCCATTGCAAAGCAGGTCAGCGATTTATGGGAGGATTTTGGGGATCCCCGGGAGAATTTATGCTTTTATCAAAAGTTGGGAAATCCGAAAAGTTGTGCTGACAAAAGCAAAACCAGTGGGAGGTGAACACGCCCACCACTTTCTTGATTTTGTTCAAGTGCAGTCTGTCAAGAGAACGAGTCAGATCACACTGGATAAGTTCTTCAAAGTGAGTTCCACTTTGTTCCACTGAGTGGAATCTAGTAAGAACTTGTTTTTTACAGTATTATGCTTCGCATGCTGAGTACCTATACATTGTGTTGTAGATCGTTTCGAAAATCTTGTTTGCAAATTTATTTTTCAATGAACAAAATTCGTAAGCAACAGTAGTTCTTGTTTGTACGTGTAAAACATACAATAAAGGTTTAATAAACATTTAATATGTTACATAGCACCTCCCGTTTTGTAACATAGGGCATGTTCGTTTAATCGGACCAGCCGGTTATTAGGACCAAAACGATCACATCCCAATGTGGTCCCATTAACCGGAATTGACTGTATTATAAAGTTGCTTTGAGACAATGCTCCGTTGTAAAAAGGGCTATAGAAATAAATCTGACTTGACTTGTTTGACAGACTGGATAAGGTTCTTAGTGTCTTTCTTTCTTTAGACACTTTCTTAATTAAACCAAATAATATATTTCCTTCTGGATTGTCCATGTGCCATGTGATCCACCAAAGTTATTTTAGGGAGCAATGCATACCATTATTGTTCATTGTTCTCCCCATGGCAGACTCCATGCATTGAACATTAGCCAATGTGAGAGAGGTCTTTAGTTGCTGAGAAGTTACCCTGGGTTGCTTTGTGATCGTGCAGACTGTTACACACCCTGCTCTTATAGTGATCTTTGTTGGTCAGCCACTTCTGGGGAGGGTAACGGTGGTACACAATCTGTCTGGCTATTGATCGGTGTGAAATTGACTGTGGATTTTAAACTCTTCAGAGATGGTTAAGTAACACTTTTCAGCACGATGAGCACTACCAACTTTTGCCGAGGTCCTCAGAAATCTCCTTTGCTCGTACCAAGTGTTGTTTATGTTGACTCTCAAATTGACTGCTAATCCTAGAGGTTCACATACTTTTGCCACTCACATGTATGTCCTATCAGATCATTTTCCTCCATAAATAAATGACCAAGTGTAACATTTTATATCGTATTCAAGTTATATCTTAATTTGTGTTCAAATCGGATGATGTTTTAGGACATCATGAGGGGTTCACAAACTTTCAAGCATCCCTGCATGCTGCGTAATTACACAAACATCTGCCCGGTACCTTCATCTCGCCGTTCTCTGCTGCGTCGTGTAAAGGGGTCCCACCCCAATAATCCTTGATGACCTTTGAGCCCATGCGTAGAAGACGCTCCAGGATGCGCCAGTGCCCCCCACTGGCAGCAAAGTGCAGTGCAGTTGCCCCCTCGTTATCCTGGCTGAAGAGGCCGATGTCGGTGAAGGAGCCCTGTGGGGAACAAGCGATGCTAAAGATAAAAACGTCCCATAAAGCCTAATACCTAGTACACCTGCATTACCAAAGGAAAGCCAGATTAAGACCAGAGTTATAGCTTTTCTATTTTTTTTATAGAAGGCTGCCTCACAGCAAGAAGGTCCCGGGTTCAATCCCAGGGTGGAGCGGTCTGGGTCCTTTCTAGTTGGAGTCTGCATGTCCTCCCTGTTTCTGCGTGGGTTTACTCCGGGTACTCCGGTTTCCTCCCACAGTCCAAAGACATGCGTGTTAGGTTAATTAAGTGGTGTCTCTAAAGTGGCCCTTAGTGTGTGACTGTGTGTGTGTGTGTGCTCTACGATGGATTGGCGTCCCGTCTAGGGTTGTTCCTGCCCTTCGCCCAGAGTTGCTGGGTGGGCACGTGTGGATTAAGCAGAAGATAATGGATGAATTAACACTTGATTAAAGGTTCACATACTTTTACCACTCACAGATATGTAATATCGGTTCTATTTGGTTCACAATCACTAAAAAGACCAAGTATAATATTCTTTTAATTCAATTCTCTTCATCTACTTGTTTTGATCTGTTTTTTCTTCAGCAGTGGCTGAAATACACACAGAACATTTTCTGTAGGGTTCACAAACTTTCAAGCATGATTGTAACTGCACACGCTGCCGAGAATTCTCTTCAATCTGTACCAAATCTTGTTTAGTCTACCTCAATCCGTGTTTTAAATCACGTCGTGTGAAAACAGCTTGTCTGGAAGTCGTACAGTTCCTAGGCTGTGACTGCAGTACTAGCTTTAAAGCTAATACATAAATAACACACCGTAGCTACACTTTTTGTGTCGTACATCAAAATGTTCTCAATATTAAAAACAAAACATGGCTTCTCATGCCCTGTGGAAGTCTTTTCTAGGATTTTGTCCCATTTGCTCCTATACTTGGGAGGAAAAAACATTTTTACCAAAAAACAAACACCAAGAAATCATTTCGGCTAATGCTAAATAAATTCGTTGAGGTTTAAACATGGAAACATTCCTTTCAGGCAGCTCGAAAAAGGTTGATCCTAGCAGGCCATAAGCAGGTACGGCCAGGTAAAGAGGTGTTTTCTTTCTCTTGTATTTCTATGTTTTAAACCGATGCGCTTCGTATCCCAGTCGGCTCCAGCTGGGATGTCCATTTTGAGCGAGTTGTCTCTTAATGGCGTACTTCAGCAGTCTCTGCCTTCTCTGTGGTGGCGGCGGGGCGCTAGCATTCCTTAAGCCACACAGAGGTAATTTATCAAGCTTCTGGGATTTGTAGTGTTGACAATATGCCATCTTTGGTGCTGCAAGAAAAAGTCCAACCCATTAGAAATGGAGAGCAAACAAGCGACGAAATCCGGCGTTTAGCAGTAAACATAGCTACATTTAGCAAAGACAAACATCGGTCCCATTTTTTTAAACGTTTGTACGATGTATCGATTGTCAACGGGTTATTCCACCATTTTTTTAAAACCGTATGAAAAATATGCTTATAAAAGAAATCATTTTGCTGAAGACATTTACAAATAATTGCCTTTGTCCCTGTTCGAAAGGCGTCGCTGGGATGCAATCTGGCCGAAAAACTTTGCGTGTTACGTACGATCCGTGTGCGCAGGTCCAAACACGAAGTTCACGTTCCGTGCAACTGCCGATACGCAAATGAAATCTATGTGCATTCGGAGGTGAGATCACGCAAAAAAAGGGTGAATGCAAAGTGCAGCCGATCGCTCGTTCCATTCGGTTTACTTACGTTTGGGCGGCGGCCTGTTTGGTTGAACTACCCGCCTCTAAAAAAAAAAAGCAGGTGTAAATTGGCAACGGCGTGTGACAACGTGTGGTGGCCAGGTCTTTGATGTCATGGTGGATTTGCTTTATGTTCTACTGGAGCTCTAGTTAGTTTTTTTGTAATCCATAAATTGGGGTTTGGGTTTTTCCGTGTATTACGTTAATGAGAGCTGCGTAAACATTCTCCAACTATTCACTCTGCTCTCGCACAAATCCGTCGTTATTCACCTCTCAACATGACGTGCTTAGTTTAGGGAATTTGTGAAGCTGCTTTGAGACAATCCGTTCTGTTTCAGAATTGCAGGCGTCCTCTGATTACATATTGGGTCTTTCCACAAGAGGGCATTAGAGCGCTTCCCTTGCTGCCCTATAAAAAGGCTCTCAGATGCTACTTTCGGGTAGTGTACCTCTTGGTGAGAGATTGCTGATTGCTAGACGTTGTCAAACTTTGCCAGGGGGTACATCCGTGGACTAAGAGAAGCATGGTGGGTGTGTCTGCCCGCCATCTGAGTCGTTGTGGCCTAGCTGTTATTAGGTGTTGGGAGCAGTGGATCCATTAGGACAATCCCACACATGGAGGACAGGTTCCAGCCCCCAGTCGAGAGGATCGTTTGATCCCCCGACAAGCTCCCAAAGTTTCACAGGTGGCACGTTCACTACACACTCCCACACACTCGGCCCAGACAACTTCCTTCAAACGTGCAGGATCTTCAGGCCCAGCTGTAACATCTGTGTGCCCCAGGATACCATACGGGACCTGTTTGACTCCAAGCCCAACCGTGTCTTATCTTGTATCCAGGCTGGACCCCCAATAAACCTATCCTTTCTTATCCTATAAGATCATAATCCCTTACATACATCATCGTTACATCCATACATCTAAAACTTCTTCTTGGTTAATTTTTTTTTCAATGAGTCCAAGTTGGACTTTTCTTAGCGCAATTAGTATTAGTATCCATTTTTCTATACCAGTTTGGTCTGCCCATTCCCTCTGCTTACATTTGTCATCCCGTGGTAACCCACCCCCCCACCAAGGACGAGGGTTATAGGCCACCTAGTGCCTCCATAAATCCAGTAACTGCCAATCGCCTCTTTTTAAGCAGCAGCTGGTGGACTTCTTCGGTGAAAGCACCGCTGAAATGCTTGTTGCTTGCATCCCCCACCGTTGCCTGCACCTCCAGTGGACAACAGGGGCTGTTATTGCAGTTGTAGGTCGATATACCCTTGCCCAACCTACCCTTTTTGTGTCTGTACTGCCTGAGGCACGGCTGAGACCCAAACCATCCGAACAGTGGACATTTAGTACCTTTTTACAATGAATCGGTCAGATATAACGTACGTAAATCTATCAGGACAAGTCTGCCTTGTATTCGATTGTAAATAAGTACTTTGATTGATGTTTAAGATACTAAGATCCCACCGAGACAAACGCAAACATAAGAAATGTTAGCAGTCGCTGCCCTAAGACTGGGTCGATTGGAGCGTTAAGTATTAAGCAGCATTAATTATTAACTAACCTAATTAGCATACATACATGTTGTTGGATTTTAATGGCAGTAACGAACTTATGACGATCCTAGGCCAAATTTGTATATTTTAACAGAAGATTTTAAAACAATAAAGGCTTGCTATTATGTTTTTTGATTGTTTCCAAAGACGTACGGAAGCTACGGTGAGTGCAACACTGCTAACGAAGAGATTTCTGCCTTCGAGGTTAACGTCGTTTAGTTTTTATTTAACTGATTGAAAGCTTATATAATTAATCAATGCATTGAGGGAAACGATTAGGGAGGTCAAAGGGGTTCCAGTTCAGAGGTTTGCACGCAGGAGGTCATCTGTACGGGCGCTGAGGTATTATTGGATATGACAGATGTATTGTCTGAGTAGAAAGACTGACAGAAAGAGGGAAAAGTTCGACCCCCTGCAGTGACACTAACAAGCTTCCTTTCTTTCTCTTGCTTAGAGCTCCTTTCTAATCCGATTCATTAACTGTTTTGCTCATAAACACTTGAAAACAAATCTCCACAATCGTTATTTAGGTTTGAACTCACCTGTTGTATAAGTTAGGAGGAACGAGATGTGGGTTACATGTAATGCCACTGACTGTCCATCCCCATTCCACCCACCGAACCTGAGAGGCAGAAAGAGGGAGGGGAGAAACAAAGAGACAGAGAGGCGTTTGAGTACCGGCTTAAATATCTAACGTTTAAAGGTTCAGTCTGTGCACAGAACGTCAATGGGACACATTTATGCCCCTGTATACAGTAGTGTACGAAGATTTAATTAGCCTCAGTATAATGGTCATGTTTAATTTGCTCTCTTTGTTGGAATAAAACCAGAAAATACAGAGAATTTGGCTGCAGTATTAAAAACTGAAAACCGTTTCTTTAGGCTACAGCAAGTATTTTGCATGACGTCCGTTTACACTTGAGTAATAGCAGCATCTGGCAGTTTCATCAGGATGCCAAGTTGACCTTTGATCAGAAATGGTCTTTTTGGAAGAGCAGCCAAGAAACCAATTTTTCAGGAGGGGAACGGGGGTGAAAAGGCTAAGATATGCTAAAGCTTATGGAGGATGATACAAGTTTGAAATTTTTGGATCCAGTTATGACCAGTATGTTATATATGGTCATTAATCTATGGGTGGCCTTAGACTTTTGCACATTTTGTACATTTCAAAATATACTGGGTAAAAAGTAAACATGGAAAGTGGCATGTGCAAAAGTTTGGACACATTTTAAGACTGTAGGATTCAATAGATTTGTTCGTGGTTATTTATAAATACAGAAATATCTTATATCTAAATTTTGGTTCTTGTAGATTTTCACCTTTTTACCTTTAATATTAAAATACAATGTGACCACCGAAACGCATATATAATAACATTCTAGTGATTCAAGGGAGGACTGGGGTTGCTAAACAGTAATTGTTAAAAAAATATTTTAAGGGTTATCTATCCTAAAAAAATTAATTTAAAAAAAATTCTTATTGGCTATTAATTGGTCTACATCGTTCTTAGTTTATATGGTCTGCACTTTGTAATAATAATAATAATAATAATAATAATAATAATCACAAACTCAAACTGGCTTACAGGAACAGGACATAAAATAATAATTAAGCCACAGCAAAGCATGTGCGCGTGCACACACACACACACACACACACACACACACACACACACTGCAGTCTACACTGTGTTAATTGTGTACTGTATGTTTGTGTACAATCCTAAACAGTTTGTTTTGCTTCTTGTTTCTTTCTGTTCTTTCTTACTTTTTTCCTTTGTTTCCTACTTTCTTTCATTTTCCATAATCCATTTTTCTTTCTTTCCTTTTTTTCTTTCTTTTCTATTTATTTCTCTTCTTCTTTCTTCCTTTTCTTTGTCTTTCCTTCTTTCTTTAGTTATCCTTGCTTCCTTCCTTCTTTCTTTATTTCCTTTCTTTCCGTCCTTATTTATTTCTTTCTTTCTTTCTTTTCTCAATCCTTCTTTCTTTAGTCATTTCCTTTTCTCCTTCTGCCCTTTCTTTTACGTTTCTCTTTCCCACTTTTTGTGTTTATATAACTTAATTATATATCATCCACCCCATCCATCTATCTATCTATCAGGATTACACAGAAATCCAAAAACTATAAGCATGACTCCTTGTTATTGATTTTAATTTTACTCAGTTTATACTTCCATCATTTGGACATGAAAACCAACTTTACATGCTTTAAAGTAGAATCTTAAAGCACTTTATTAATCCATTAGATAGTTACATAGGCAGCTATTCATGTCCATTCATTTAGTCATTTTAAGACCTGGACATAAAGCTGCACTGCAGTGTGTATGGTCTACAGCTTCAAAGTGTCACCTGGAGCTCTGGTGCCCATGTGAGCCTGTCCTTCCAGCAGGTATCCTCCCATTGGCTGACCGTCAGGGGTGTATGGCCCACTGTGACCTACTGAATCAACACACACACACACACACACACACGCGCACACACAAAGACCAGCAAAGTCAGATCCATACTAAAGCGAACGTTATAGCACTCCACACGTCCATTCCTCTCCTCGTTCAGCCTCCCTCCCTCCCCGTCTCCCTCCTTCATTCTGAAGCCCATTAGTGTACAGTCCGTATGGGGTTTGTGAGCTGTGTCTGGTTAACTGGCGTGAGGGCAGCAGTTCAGACCCACAGAAATGCCTTTGAACTTCCCCGGCCCTAGTCCCTGCTTTAGCTTGGAGCCTGGCCGAGTCGTGCACCCCCTCACAGCCCATAAACTTTACTACAGCTGAACAGAAACAAGACCGACTCACTCAGATGGTCTGAAGAAAGAGAGAGAGAGAGAGGGGGGGGGGGGGTTTAAGAGAGAGAGGGTGAGAGAGAGTGCAATGGAGGGGGAAAGAATGGTAGCATGAAATATATCACTTGGTTTAGCCATTCATTTTCCATCACTTAATAAAAACCCCTGGAACTCTGTTAAATTTTTGTAGTTTGTGTTTGACCCACTTAGTGGAATTGCGTGAGCGAAGAAAAGACAAGTAGTAGCTTGAACAGCAAGTCATACAGGATGGTGGAACTCACCTGATCGATTCGACTGATCGATCATGGGCTGAACTATCCTTCTCCTGGCGTTGATGAACCTAAATAAAGAGAAAAATCGTTTTTTTATTCGTTTTATTTAATGCCCTATGTGCATAAAAGTCTAGATTCGTGACAAAAACAAGATTACATCAATACACTAGTCATGGGGGAAATTTAGAGTGACCAGTTAACCGAATGCATGTCTTTGGAACGTGGAAGGAAACTCGAGTAAACCAGTGCGGACATGGGGAGAACATGCAAATGCAACACAGGCAGAGTCCGGGGTCTGGATTGAACAGGTTATCTCAGAGTTGTGAGAAGCAAAGTCTCTTAAGAATAAGCGGACCTGGCAACCCTGTCACACTCACACTCGTGTGTTGTTTGGGCGTGCATGCGCAGTCTGAGAAAGCGTGCTGAGAAATGTGATTACTGGGGTAAAATCCCAACTCTCTTTAGCTGATTTCCTGATCTGATTTCTAGATCAGAGCGTGCTGTATACATGACCACTTGAATAATTAGATAACCACAGATTTCTGACTAGGATCAGATTATTAAGCGTGTCACTGAGTGTCTACAGGCACTTAATAATCGGATAATGATTGGATTTCTGCAGTTCTTTGATCATTCGAGTGGTCGTGTATACAGCGTGATCTGATCTAAAAATCAGATTAAGAAATTAGATCAAAAGAGCTGGATTTTATCCCAGTTTCTGGGTTACTAATAAGCTGCATCCTTTAAAGGACGCGCTCTCCACACCTATAACATGTACACCAGTTACCTAATTGTAATCGGATTTATCTGAGTCCATGTGCGCCCCAAATGTGCCGGGGGATTCTCTAGTGGGATCTGGCAACCCTGGAACTCAACCCAGCACGGAATTAAATGCAGCGAAACAGCTGCCAAACATTCTGTGGAGACCGAAATGCAATATATACTCAGGAAAATTAGGAATTTGATTCTTTAATTTTAAAATTGAAGTTGATATAACATCCTCCTGTGAGTTCACTGGCTGCTTGCAAGGTAAACATTTCGACTGCCTGGCTCACGTGAACCCGGAGGTTATCTGGTTACTAAAGTGCATGTAAACTTGTTGATTGGATTATTGACAAAATCTGATTTTCTGCAGTTATCGGATTATTAAGTGCACGTAAACACAATCAGTGTTGGTTGCGACCAAAAATGTCCAGCCAGCAGCATCCTGTAAGCACTGATAAAGGATTAGAGAATGACTAACACGTGACTAACTGTGTAGCGACAGATGAGATGCTGTCTCAGTTTCTGAGAACCTGGGTTCCAATCCCATAAATTAGAATGGTATTGTTACTGTTAGGGTTCTTACCTTCCCCCGGTGCGTTCGGTCGTCCTCGCCGGTCGCCATTACAGAGCCATCGGCGGGGTGGCCTTATATCCACTATCTTAATTATGTTCTGATCCCAAACAGCTGCTTCACGTCCTATAAAGGCGTGGTGTTAGCGC
>JAUZSU010139274.1:0-15707 GCA_034780255.1 Parotocinclus maculicauda | reverse complement strand
TGCACATCTGTGAAGGCACCATTAATGCTGAAAGGTACATACAGGTTTTGGAGCAACATATGCTGCCATCCAAGCAACATCTGTTTTAGGGACATCCCTGCTTATTTCAGCAAGACAATGCCAAGCCACATTCTGCACGTGTTACAACAGCACGGCTAATAATAGTAATAATAATAATAATAGTAAAAGAGTGTGGGTACAAGACTGGCCTGCCTGCAGTTCAGGCCTGTTTTCCATAGAAAATGTGTGGTGCATTTTGAAGTACAAAATACAACAATGGAGACACTGGACTGTTGAGCAACTGACGTTGTACATCAAGCAAGAATGTGAAAGAATTCCACCTACAAAGGTTCAACAATTAGTTTCCTAAGTCACCAAACGCTTAATAAGTGTTGTTAAAAGGAAAGGTGATGTTACACAGTGGTAAACATACCCATCTCCCAACCAATACTTAAGAACTAAAAAAGGTAAAGAAATGGAAGCACCTTTGTCCCCCTCTATGCATGTTTCCTACTTACCCATGTGCTGCGAGCCTGCGTTCTTTTGTCTCCTTGATAACACCGCCCTCTATTGACACAAAGCTAGTCTTACAGCAGCATAAAATTCTACGTATTTTCGAACGCTCCAAGTACATCCCTATGTAAAATTGGGTACGCCTAGGCAAGTGACTGTTGTGACATAGTTCTGCAAATGTTAATACACTAATTTTGGACCAGGAAATATTTATACACCCCTTTTGGAGGAAAAATATGTATTAGTCAATTGTATGTGTTTATATTCTCTTCACCTCAACAAGGTATGATTCTTAAATCGTCTTCTGTGACATCTTTTCAACTGGCTCTCACAAAAAAAAAAACGTATTTAAGGTAGTTGAAGTAGGGACTGTTTTAAGGTTGGATTTTAAGTGTCATGGAGTAATGGACATCAGCAAATGCTTACAATAAATTCAGCAAAACTGCAGACATGTTAATGATAATCAATAGTTTTGTGTTTTTTAGCCACCTATAGCCATATATGCCTACTAAAAGTACATCCCTAGATCACTACAGATATCATTAAATCCCCAGTTAAACAAATGCATCAGCTATGTTAGCATAAACATAATTAATGCAATTCATATATTTTAGTGTTAAGTTGTCTTTAAATTCTCATCCATTTCTAATACCTACTTCAATGTTACATCAATCAACTTATTTTTATGTTTTTCCCCTCTAAATTCTGCATGACGCTACCTCTTTACTCCAGATCCTTACACACATCTTGTATCTGGATTTTAGTTCTGAAGATCTGAACCACATGCATTCATAAAAGTAATCGAATGTGGATTTATTTAGAAGAACTAAAAACTGAACGGTGCTGTTTATGTGTTGCAATAAAAACAGCTGCTCAAGTTGCATTTAGGGACATGTTTTTTCGAGTGGGTAATGAGTCACATATGCTTCTTTTTTCCAGTATGTTCGAAGCTCTTAGCAACAAATGTGTGATCACATGACCAATAGTGCAATCAAGTAAAACAGCCAAACAATCTTCAGTGAAAATTTTATTTTGGTTCTAAAGTAAAGGTATGTGTCGTTTAACATTATGTTCTGTGAGACAGGTCGTTCACTGAAGTGTACACTGACCGGATATTACAGTACCGGTAGTTACACTGTCTTTATATGCTAATGTAATGTAATGTAAATATAATGGGTATTTCCATGAGATAACTGCATGCATAAATGTGTGTATGAGTGGAATGCTACTATCTACAATATCTATTGTCTACACGGCATTCATAAGGCTCATCTCAAGCCTTAACTGTTAAAGACATACAAAACTTTTTTTTTATGTCACAATAATTATAGAAAATACATTACTGTCCTTTTTTGACCCTGTGTAAGGAAAAGCCGTCATAATTAAGAGAATGGTATGGTACTATGATACCTGATACTTGCATTGATAAAAATGCCAGTAATGCATTGATATACAAAATTACAAACAACATGGAAGATCAGTCAAATGAAACAGAGATTCAATGCGTGAATGTGTATATAGAAATAAGTGAGAGAGAATGTACAGGTAGTAGAGGGATAAACAAAGCAGTACAGGCAGCTATGCTTAAGAATGACATTTACAGCTTGGTACAAATAATTATTAGAAACCTATAAAAACAACCATGCGAAACTTGCACAAAATAGGCTCAAAACACATAAACCGAGTAAGAACAGTGTCTAGTTCAAACACCGGTAAGGTAGTGAGCTTCAGCTTTAACTTCCACCTCTGCTTATGGATTTGGAGTGTTAATTGGCTGTTGAGATGACCAGCTGTTTATGGCTGCAATGTCCAGAACGAACATGTTTTTTTCTGTAACAAATGTAATTTGTTATATGGCCTCACCACTTAAAGCAAATGAACGTTGACAGGATGGATGTTACACATCGCATACATCAAAACTACAATTCAATTTGTGGGTGTACCTAAGCAAACTTATAATGGCTCCTCAAAGGACCTGATAGTTTGATCCAAACCAGGTACATGTAATTTACTTAAATTGTAATCATTGACAAGTTTTGTTTTCACTTTGATGTTGAGAGTCGTAACGTGTACATGCAGCTGGAGTGAGATGTAATTTATTTTCAGGGTGAAATCTGACAAAAGATGAGGATTTTGGCAAGGTACCATTCTTTTGAATAGGCACTGTAAATCCAGTAGCTCAAACCACTTGATATATGAGATTTTATTTATACATGATTAAATGTATTAGTTTGTGAAAAACACATTTAACATGTGCTCTTTTAATATTGTGACTGTCTTATATATTGGATAGAACAAATGTACTTTTTTCAGAGTGATGCATAATATTAGATTTCAAATATTAAGATCTTGTTTAGATATTAAAGATGAAATTTTAAGTAAAAACTGAGATTCCTGTCCAGCTAAGGTAAACATGTGGTTCATATCTGATCAGGATTAACTTTTTATGTGTGTGTCTCACATGGGAGAGAGAACCAGGCTGAGATATACCTACTATCTACTGCTTTTTATTGTCTTTGTTTATCCCTTTCTCTTTTCAACCTCTTATTCTCACTCGCACTATCAAGCACACTTTCTTACTTGGCTTTCCTGTCACTCTTTTGCTCCTTTCCTCTTTCTCATTATCAAACAACTCTGAGAATGCGTTAATATAGCAGAATACAGACTTATTTGCGCACTGATGAAAGATTGCCGGATTCCTCCAGAAACAAATTTTATGACTGAACTCGATCTTCTTATATCCTCAGAAATACCATTAACACAGAAAACAAAATTAAAACCTGGATAAAATGGCATCAGCTGGCAATTACAATAAACAATTATACTAGATTTTGGAGTAGTGTATAGCATTTATATAGATTTGAAGAAGCAAAAAAATATGACAAAGATCTTTAACACGTTGCACAGTCATTCATGTGTAAACCCTGTTCTCAGCTATTACACAGCATTAAGTTATACTTATGCTACTGCTCAGCTGAAGAGCTGATCAACTTCCATGTTTGCATTTGTTGCATTATTCAAATTGAATTACTTTCCATTTAAGTATGATTGTTCCTATCTTCTCAATCAATAGCGTATGTTTCGTCTCATTAGTTCTTTCTTACTCTCTCTACAAGATAACACAAACTAAATATGTGCATATTATAAAAGAACAACAGCATGTACGTGTTTTAATGCATTGAAATTGACAAAATCATAAAATAGGGGTTAGACTATGTACATTAGGCTTACTCATTCATGTTTACATGAGCTTTGTATATGCTGCTCCGTTTGTGAGCTGTGATTTGTACTCGAACTTACTAGGGGAAATCTTACTAGAGGAGTCTGAAAAGTCCGAAATCTACATTTCACTTCTGTTACTGTCCTGGTTATTATTACTTATAATAAAGTTAGTGATTTGGATAGCATGTTGGGGGATTACGTGTCTCATAAATTGTAGTAGGAACCATAACTGTGGTTCAACTGTATTAAAATTCATCCATAGAGGTAAAGTATTATGGCTTCAAAACTACAGTGGGAGCCGTATGTCTGCGAGCACTAGTGAAAATGATTGTTTGGATTTTTGTGAAAAAGGATTCATACTGCTTCAGGATAATGACCCAAAACACACCTCAAAGCTTTGCAACCACTACTTGAAAACCAAAGAAGATTAAGGAGTGCTGACTATCATTTACTTTCCTTCACAAATTCTGTACACTCTGAATTTTGTCCTCCACTTAATGTAGTCTCACAACATTTGCACCTTCACTTCTAGTTTAGCATGGTATATTGTATGGCAAATGCTAGGAGAGGGAGTGTATGATTCAGTTTTGTGTTCCATTCTTAAGACCGGTGGATTAGTTTCACATCTTTCAATCTTTACCTAAAACTAAACCTGAATCTAAAATATAAATAATAATAAAACTATACAAACAGTTGGAAATAAACAAACCTACAAAAATATAATGCAAATTCCTTTAATATGAGATTCAAACAGACTAAATACATTACATGTTAAATACATTTAGGACTGCGCTTAGGTTGTAAACAGCATGAAACAGCAGACAAAATAAACTACTGAATCAGGGTAATTGATACATTTACATTTACAGTGTAGCTTTTATCCAGTGACTTACAACTGATACAATATTATAAAGTACAAACCAATTAATTGAGGTTTAAGGGCCTTGTATAATTTTGAGTGCTGGGACTTAAACCTTTAACCTTTGCATTAGTAGGCCAGTATCCTAATTGCTGTGTCATAACAGGGGCATTTACATGTAGTCATTTAGCAGAGATATCTCTTATCCAGAAATACAGTTTTAAAATCCATCAGTTATGGGAGCAAGACCCATACTTAGGGACCCAATAGTGTCAGCTTGGCAGAGGTGGGATTTGAACCCTAGATCTTCTGGTCTATGGAGCAGTACCTTAACCACTGGGCTATTACATTCACCATTACATAAGTTTACATTTACATTATTGAACATATACCCATGTCCAGAAGTTAGAACTGATTCAGTTTTTCAGATGCTATCCAAAAAAGGTGAGGGTTAAGGGCCAATAACATAACAGCTGGTTTAAGAGACATGTTAGTACAGCTTGGAGGTGAAGAATGACAGACTGCAAAAGGATGTATTACTTCTTCAGTCCTTCTGTAGTCTTTCTTTTCCAATTTTTACATAGTGACGCATGAGCTACAGTCTATAGCAATGAACCTGATAAGCTGGCAAGTCTACTTTACATTCATTGGCATCATTTGGCTGCACAAGCACTGTCGAGTCCTCGTATTGCCATTCTGTCACCTAATTGCTCCCATCTTTCTCCTTCTCTTTATCTGGCCACTATTTATTTGTTTGTTTGTTCTCTCTCTGTCTCTTCTTTCTTCCCATCTGTGTACCTAGGCAGCCCATTGAGTAGCTTCTTTGACGTAATTAAACAGCTTTTCTCAGACGAGAAGAATGGTCAGGTTCCTCATCCACCTGGTACGCCCAACAGACACGTGCATAACACCTGGTGGCATGATCCCGAGCCTAGTGACTCGAAGTGCCTGGCAGGCAATGCCAGGGACAATGCCATGGTGGCCTCTGTTGGGACACAGGAGCAGCCCTAGAAGAGACCCCATTTATGTTTGTAGAAATAAGCCAATGAAACAGCTGCTTTCAGAGTTAGACGTACAGAAGCATTTGAGTAAATAACAATGACTTTTCTATGTTGGACTAACTGTATAAAGATGCACACATGAAGAGGAGTGTTACACACCTATAGCACATGTAAACCCCATCCCATTTCCTTAGATTTGCTCATTATCATCATTTGTGTCTTTTCTTTTGTGTCCCTTTTCCTCACCTGTGTGATTACTTTTTTTTTACTGCCAGGAATTATCCAGAAAAGCTATTAACACCCCGCTCCTCTGCTCCACCTGCCATCTTAGTGACCCACATTTGTTGATGGAGGGTGCTGTTCATAATGAGGACACAAGACTCTTCATCCTTCATCCTCACCTTCCCTCTCTGCAAAGCCCATGTGCTTTTTAAGGAAAAGACACCATACACGCACAAACGTCTCTCCTGGCCATGCTTTACCTTCTCCTCATTTGCCCCGAGACACATGACGTTTTAAGCATTCCCATCCACCCTGAAGTACTTGGACATGCACAACTCTGGGATTATAATTAAAAAGGACAATGCAGCCAGTATGACAAGTGGGGAAGAGAAGAGGCCGCCTGGATCATCCCAAGGGGATAAAACTGTTACAGATTGTATTGACATTTTCAGTGTTGACTTTCTTTTCACTGAGCTGAGTTTAATCTGCTGCATACAGACTGAAATGCTTCTATAGCTGGGCTGGGGTGGGTGGTTGGGTAATGTAGAAAGGAGCAGGTTTTGGGTATATGAGATTCTGAATGATTTGTTCAATTGTACAGACCAATACTTATGTATTACACAAATGCCTAGATGTGTTACTAAATGTTTAATTATGTTGTAGACTCCATTGAACTCTTGTGCTCCTGCATTTCTTTTCCTTTTGTTTTATGATTTGTTCATAATTTATGCAATGTTTTGTTTTAAATATCTGAGTAGCTGTTGCACTGAATCTAGAGACTCATCATCCATTCCAGGTTTCGGGTTCATAATCATGATTACCAGCAGTAATATATATAGAGGAGTGTTTAATACATTGTGGATATTTTTGTATTTTCCTTATTATTTATTCATCAGATTGATCATCTATGTAATTTATTGCCATTCTGTATATGAGAGAAAAATGTTAGATGAATTTTGAATGTTATTTATTTATATCCTTGCGTGTTTATAAAATACGATGCAGGTTCATTCACTGGAAGAAAAGAACTTTATGTTGTGATTGAAGGAATTATGTGGACACTGATAATTGTTTTGTTTCCTATGTTTGATTAAGAAAATGTAGTATATGTTTGAAAAGGAGTTTAACAGTTACTAAAGAATGTAGTCTAGCCTCTTTGTGGAGGGAATGCGCATCTTCTAGATATTTGTCAGTTTCATTGTGTGCAATGGATTGCGACAAAAAGCTCCTCTTGAGTCAGCTCTCTTGTAAATAGACTTATCTCACCTTCTCCTGACTGAAGGAGTGTGTGATACCCGATCTTTGCTTTAACTTGTATTGCTGTGTGCATGCCAGACATCGGCTTTCCTTTGCATGGCGCTAG
Organism: Parotocinclus maculicauda; assembly: GCA_034780255.1. Lineage (NCBI taxonomy): Eukaryota > Metazoa > Chordata > Actinopteri > Siluriformes > Loricariidae > Parotocinclus > Parotocinclus maculicauda. The sequence goes on along the minus strand of JAUZSU010139274.1, from coordinate 8,527 downwards.
TGTAATTGTTAAACCCCCTTAACTCTGCCCCTTACCACACCCCCTGTGTTACCTGAGATAAAAAAAAAAGCTTTCGCTATTCTTTTTGTTCTCTTTTTCAAGCTGCTTGTTTAGCTGCTGGTTTCTGTCCTCCTTTCTCCCTAACCTGTAAAGCTTTGAGACACTTTCTCTGGTCTGTATTATTTACCTCTAAGGAAAGAAAGTCCATCAGTCTCATGATTTCCTAGTTTCAGACACAGGTTTTTTTGAGAAAACAAGAATAAAGCAATACCTGTTAATAATTCTATTTTCTGTAGAGTGTAACTTCAGACTATGAGCAGAATGAAAATGACAAACGCAGAGCAGGAACATAAAGCTGTGAGCCACAAAGGAACAGAAAAAAATGCAACAATAAAGTAATTCACTTACTAGGATTGTCTGTAATGCTTTCTCAATGCCTGTATTTGCCATTGCTGTGTCAGTGTATGATGCTGAGGATTTCTTCGTAGGTTTGCCATGCCTTACAAAGGTAAGGAACCTTACTACGCTCAGTTGTTGTTCTTCAGATGTTGCATTAGAGGATCTGCTCTCTCACACTTTCTATCCCAATCTGTCTGTTCCTACATGTCAAGCAACAGCCTGATCCCAAATTCAACTTTATTTTGAACATAGCCCAACTGACTTGGACTTCTTTCTCTAGTTGGTACAGCCCAGTACCTGCAGATGGCACTGTGGAGACATTAGCCACGTTTGATTACAGTCTTGATAACAGATAAACTACAGGTTTTTTCAGATGTGAATGTTTACACTTAGAAAATAAAATTCGGTGTTATATTATTTTGTTTGTCATAGCACACAATAAAAAGGGAACTTAAATAATCTCTCATTATTAAATAGAAAATGTTAATTTCTTTATCCAAAACAAATTCATATATTGTATTTTAGCTTATAAAATTCAATTCTCCCACTTCATTTGGCCCAGGCACATCCCACCATGTGGACTCTTTACAAACCCGAGGCTTGTTACAGAGGGAAAACATCAGACACAATGCAGGACTCCTAAAGCTTAAAGATTTTTTGAGTACAATGTGACAGTAATTCCACTGCATTCCTTATATGTATTATACACACATTTTCAGTCTCACATTGTTCATTGCTGCAAGCTTCCAATGCTTGAATAGAGCAGTTATTTTTACAAGCATGCCTCTGTCTTTGTCGCTTGACTTCTGTCTTCCTTTGCTCCTCAGATTCTCCTGTCCTGCTTCTGCAGTTCATGATTGTTGTTCTTCTCTTTTCCATTGTCGTCAACCTTTACTCGTGTTCTGTATTTCCATTTAGTCCTCATACATCGGCGATGTTCTGATGGGAGCACATTCTGTGTGTTAGCATAAGCTCCAGCTCCTCGAGCAGTGCCAAGTTTCTCCCAGAAGACGAGCACGTCCCAGAGATAAGGTTGCGGAAAGTCTCTTTCTCCAGTAGAGTGTCCATATTCTGCAGGAAGTAACCTTCACAGTACACACTGAGCTCCGCCATACCCTGTGCCTAAAAACATACAAGAGCTGTCATATATCACAAGCATTTATTACTGAAATAAGCATTTAGAGACTAGTCCTACAATAGTTATCACTAAATCAAGCAAGTTGGAGTAATATCACGTTCTTTAGGCTGCGTCATATGCCGCAATATTATCACAATCATTTTAGGTTGTTTTTTAAGCCTTTGCAGCTGACCAGTAGCCAAACTACTTTTCCTGCTGATAAGAATCATTCTCCAAAAAAGAACAGAAATAGATAACACTTTTTTTTTTTTCTTTAAACAAACTAAAAAAAATGCAGTTCCCAACTAACCAAATGTAAGCTGATATATATTAGCTGTTATATAGTAAACATGCTATCTGTTTGTACAAACAACCACTTCAAAATACAACAGCTGTTACAAAAAAAAAAGTAATACAACAAGTTTAGTATGGCATTCTTGCAGCAAGGGGCAGCACGTGGAGATGTTTGAACTGTTCGTGATTTTAAATCGTCATATCACCCACCATTATCACTGATACAAATTATATTCATGGGTATGTTTGAAAGGTTTTGAAGAAGCTTCCTGATTAAATAATAAAAGAATAATAAAAGAATAATAAAAGAATAATTGCATTCACATGTGCTGATTATAATCACTTTTCGTAGTCTGGAATGATTTCATCTAGAACAAAAGATAAGTCAAGACTGGTATCCTCCATTAATCAACCCAAATAAAAGTCGGAGTGGCATTTCAACTCATTTCCATTTCCACAATCCACAAATGAATTTCCAGGTGAATAAAGAATAGCAGCTGGCCAGAGTAAGAGAATGTTACCTATCGTGCTTACCTTGGCGGTATGGTAGACACTGACGGCGTTATCCAGGTCTATGTTTTGAGCACAAAGCAGTTCACAGTGGCGCTGCAGGCCTCCTAACTGAAACAAAGTCGCCACTGAGAGCAGCTAGCAGGAAAAAACATAGCGATTTAATCCGCTGTTCCTGTATTCTGATACTTTTCACAACTTGCAACCAATTTAATATTCTGTCAGTCTTCAAAAAGTAACTCTATGACTACAGTTATTAACATCTGTTTCTTTTTACCAGCTTGAGAACTTTGACAGTTAGATATATGCAACTCTGATTCTTCTGACTTACCTCCAGCAACTCGGGCACAGCCAGCTTCAGACACTCTGTCCCCCCAGAGTACAGGTATGACATCATCACCTGCACACGCAATGTGGATATGATTAACCTCAGCCGTTAGAGCACAAAGCTGTTAAGAAGAACAGGAATGAAAAGATTTGCAGTTCATGTTACCTGAAATATGATGTACTTCACATCACTAATTTCAATAGCCTTGCAGTGCTGGGAGCTGTCTGAGCCACTGGGCCCAAGAAGATATTTAAACCTGAGTGGAGACACATGGTACATGTTAACTTAGGAAAGACCTTCTTAGTTTGCCCCAGATGTGTTTATACCTTTACATACCTTCATCTATACATTACATAGAATGTTTGTGTTGATAAAAGCTAACCATTTTTACACACCATTCCATGCAATCATCTCCTTGTGTACCATTATCATTACCAGTTATGACAACGCATGCAAAAATGAACAGTCTGGTTTTCTTTAGCTTTGTGCTGAATAAGGCTAAAGTTAAACACAAGTGCTGGATGTTTGGCAAAACACAATGTGCATGCCAAACTCACCACACACTTTCCCCATATACACTGTCACAATTGTATGTAGCACTTTCGTAAGTCGCTCTGGATAAGAGCATCTGTTACATGCTGTAAATGCTAATGGAAATGTAAAACTTAAATGTCACCCAAATCCACCTTATACCTCTGAGCCCTTGAAGTTTGTGTAGAGTGATACAAAAATAAAACTTGATCAACTGAGCTTCCACTATGGCTTACAAATAAGTCAGTTTTTACAAATAACACCATGTCATACAGTGTCTGAAATCATGTAGGGCTGTCAAAAACCATGTTAATGGTGATAAGTTAAGAACGTTAATTGCACATTTCGTTACAATGCCATGTGAGGAACCCATTCACAGGGATTGTGTTCAAATAGGTCACCTTTCAGATGCTGTAATCAGCAAAACTCTGTGACCATAGAATGGCTTTCCCTCTACCAGAAACGTTACATCAGACATCTCCTTGTTATTCAGGAAGTGAGGATCTGTAAGCGGACACAAACAGATAGACATGATTTTACAGTTTTAGTAGTATTAGAATGTACATACTGTATGTATTTGTGCATTATTCTTACGTAATGACTTTTACATTAATTAAGCAACACTAATAATAAGAACACAGGTCTTGGATTTGTTACCGAGTTGTGCTGAAAGTGTGGCCTTAATCGCTGAAATTGCAGGAAGAGGAGCAGGTCCATAGCAGTGACTGAAGATGGTGCCTATCTGCTTCATTATAGCTTCATTCTGCATGTTGAACACATACAATACAATACAGTGTTTAGGGTGTTTCTAATTTACCATTTTTCATAGTTTAAAATACTGAGTGTGTTGTTGGTACCTTGCAACTCTTAAGGATGTTAAACATGAGGGGCAGGCCAACAGTGAGCAGCTCCTCTCCATATTCCTCCTCTCTGATAGAGCTAAAGTCTCGAAGTAGAGAGAGCATGACAGGGGTTCTGGACTGCAGCTGGGAACTGCGCAGAGACTCCAGCCACACATGCAGCTTCCAGGGCACTCCTGTAGAGGGCAGCAAAATACCATGCCACTAATTCTGCTTCTTCCATTTACAACTTGAAAGTCTTTCAAATACAGTGCAGTATTTTATTTTCATATTTACAAGTAATTACCTGCACAGGGGTGTAATACATTATTATACCTAAATTGTGTTTGGATTTTCTCAAATTTGGTTTATTGCTGGAAACAATTTCCAAAATACTCACATTTACATTTGAACATGGTTAACCAGAGTTAAGCACACTTACAATTAAAGGTGCCATGAGAAATTAATGCTACCCAGGCTGACAAGCATGTGAAATACCAAGAGCTTGAGTTTTTATTATTATTATTATTATTATTATTATTATTATTATATACAAAAAGCAGAAACAACAAAACAATAGAGGACAATAGAAGCATTATACTAGGTATTGTTGGAACTTATGAGTCTTCAGACTTCTGGCCATATATGCAACTGACCAGTTTAAATCAAACAGCTTTACCTAGAGATCGCAGCTCCATGGTGACATCCAGGTAGCCATGCTCAGCACTGTAGAAGGATGCCTCTTGCAGGGCCTTCATGCGGGCCTTGCAGAGGCGTGGTTGTCCCCCCTCTGGTGGCGTCAGCTCCACTTCCGCCCCCACCACCCCCTCTGCCAAGATCTCCTCCAGTGAGAGTACATCCTCCTTTACCTTTTGTGGCTGAGAAAGCAACTTCCTCAAGACGTTCCTACAACCGAGCAAAGAACAGCTGCTGTTATCACTGCCTTATATTCACATGGGAGGCTGCAGCTTAGAACCATACTGTCTGGACATCTTACTGCAAAGAGTCTATCTTTCATCTCAAGGCAGAGTCCCAAAGGTGCAGCCAGCAGCATGCGTCCAGAGGCTCCCAGTGCAAATCAATTACTGATACCCCCCAACTCTCCTGTTCTTGGTGTGAACAGAGATGCTCCCACCGCATCCGGCTATATTCTAATCAGAGAAGCTGCCGGGGTCGTCATACTCCTCAGGAGTGACCGCCAAAGAAAAATGATTCCAGTACAATTGCACGTGAACAGTGACTCCTACTGTACATTTAACTAACTGTTCCAAGGCTGTGGAGGCCATGACTGTATGTGGTCACATGTTTCTGTAAGTATGAGATCAGCTCCATATCTATTTTTATTGTAATCAGCTCCATATGTATGACATTTTTATACTAACTGTATCTGTGACCCAACACTTGGCAGGCCAAGTAAGAGTGTGTTTTGTTTAACTGGTATGGGTAAAGGCTGTTTGTGTAGACAGTATAAATAGTTTGAGTATGCAATACCCATATAGAAATCAGCAGGAATGCATGGGCATACCTGTGACCATGTGCTGCAGCATGACTAAAGCAGTTCATGTTCTCATACAGCGATGAAGTAAGAGTGTTTCCTTCACGGGTCCTCAGCAAGGGATCAGCCCCTCGTGCTAACAGCAGACTCACCAGCTCATAATTTCCTGCAGGTTGAAGATGAGCAAACAAGGGTGAGTCAAACAGAGGGGAAACAATGAGAACATAGAAAGATTAGACAGTTAGAAATGTAAATTAAATTTAAAGTTAAATTTGGTGAAACATGTATTTATCATACTGTGGTCATGCTCAAAAAGCTCAAGGAAGTTTGTCTGTTGTTTTACAAACAATTGGGTAACAAAAACTTTTTGTTCTGCATTGTAGCTTTTACACTAGCACCCTTTATCTGTTTTGTTTAAGGGAAAATGTGTCCCCTTTTTGGCCAAACAAGTTATTTAAAATACATGTTTAAATGTGCTAAACTGGTGTTTCCTCACTGAACAGCTATGTGTGGCCTCCCAGAAATCCCAACTCAGAATTTCAGCCACACACTTAGAAAGATTAAACAAGCCACATGCTCTAACCGCACCCTCTTAAATATGCACACCATGCACACACTCCCAAAACACACACTCCTGACCCAATTCAGTCAGCTCCTATTGGTTTATTTATTATCAGGCATTGCTGCAAGCTACCATCACTATCATATTTTGCATCTTTTGGTAGCTGACTTTAGGGAAGGATCCTTACTGTGAAACAGAGTGGGAGAAGCGCACAGGCCTGATGGCAATACTAGGTGTGGTGGTGTATAATGAGCTCTGGTACCAACCTGCAGATGATGCCAGCTGGAGCGGGCTGTCTGCACAGCTCTCTTGCCCATTGCGCTCTGCTGCTCCCTCCACATTTGCCCCTGCGTCCAGGAGGAGCTGACAACACACATTAAAATAAAAACACAATAATAAATAAACACAAAAATATAAATAAGACAGAAATTGACAGTGCCACATGCATTTTGTTTATTATGCCATCTAATGCAATTGCAATATTTTCAACACCAGAGGATGTGCTCTCATGCGCCTTTTAACCGCCTTTTAATTTAATTTAATTGCAGCAGACTAAAGATTACTTTTGTTTAAATTTTGGATTTAAAAATATTTTTTTTTATTATAAATCTTGGACTGAGTATTCAGGATCAAATCGTGGGGAAAGTGCATTGTTAAAATGTTACTAAATCATCAGGATTTCATCAATTTATTATTATTAACCCATAAGGCTCACTTCTGATTATATTCCAACAAATGATTCAGATGATTGGCTTACCTCTACCACAGAGATGTGTCCATGAAGCACAGCGAACGTAAGCGCAGCCCAGTGGCGGCTGTCTGGGTGAACTGAGGGATATTTAGGTGAGCACATAGGCACCTGATGGGAAGAAACACCATTTCATACCTCATTCTACATAAAAGGACAGGTAGCAGCATGAAAGGATGCAAAACAATTACCGCTATATCTAGATTGGCTCCAGCATCGATCAGCATCTGGACCAGAGCCTCGTCTCCAGCAGCGCAAGCATACATTAGCGGAGTCATGCCCTGCAGCACACACAGCAGGAGAAGGTTCGTTTGAAATCCAGCTCAATGCAGACTGATATTGTTCTAAAGGCTCAGTTCTAAAAGTTTCTTAAGCATGGCACTTTGTTCATTGGCTAAGTATAGAATTTTCAAAATAGAAAAAACATTAAATGCCTCGTAGATATTTTTTAATCAACAACAGCATGTCTTTATAATGAGGAAGCAATCAGGAGTATCCGTAGTAAACTCGCATGGAGTCTGAGGTCGGGATCAAACCAGGGATGCTAAAGCTGTTAGGTGACTGCAATAACTACTAATCATTTTTACTTTGCATCTACATACATCTATAGCTACATGCTTCCACTGAAATGATTTTGCAAAATGGGGCATCAGCACAGCAGTGAGTTAAAACAATTTGTTAAATCAAAAGACATAACAGTAACAACTGTGCTGTAGTGGTCCCCATGCATGGTTGCATAATACCTGATCATCCATACTGTTTACTCCATCTGGCCCCAGCAGCTCAATGGCCTGGCCGATCAGATCTGTCCTACCACAGTTGAGCATACGGAAGCCCAGATCTAGCTGGAATTTATCAGTGGCAGCCTTGGCATCTAGCCTTTTAAAGGAAGTGAAACAGCACTCTGGCCTAGAGAGAAAAACAGACAGGTAAAAGGAGGTGGTTAATTAAGACAGAAAAAATATATAATGATAGCTATTGGTATGAGAGGGGAGTGAGAGAAAAAAAAAACATCAACCCGTGCAAAAGTAGAGGAGTTGCAGACAGTTTATTACTGGAATATAAGTGTTCTCTGCCTTATGAGGTTATAAATCATAAAAAGGTCCTGACATCACTGGGTGTGCCGCTAATAAAATCTAAATGGTATGTAGATGGCCCCTGTCCACAGATACAGTAATGCAGTAAACTTCAGAATCATAAGTGAGTCTTTCCAAATTACTGTGGTGTCAACGTTTATATAGCGAAATTATAAGGGAAGTTTTACAATCAAGCCTGAACTTACTTCAGCAGTCTGGGTTCACAATCAAGTCCTGGGAGCAGTTGCCGTGCTGCCTGCCGAACATCATCACTATCAACCAGCAAGCTGCGGCGGTGTTCAGCATGCACGATGGCCACACGCATCCACTCCATAAGGGGCGGAAGCAGAAGGAAAGGCCTTTGCAGGAGACATAGAAAGGGAATGTCAGAGAAATTCAAGCTTTACTATTTCTCATTAAAGAAACAAATAACAACAGAATGTATTGTCACATGGTCTGGTAATGTTAATTAATTTCCTGACCTACTTTAGTATCTTAATTATATTTAGATAGATAGATAGATACTTTATTGATCCCGAAGGAAATTTAAGATACATCAAAACTCGTCAACGGTCCCCTCCACGGAAATCTTTAGTAAAAGGCGAAAGATTTATGCGTGAATGAAGAG
>JAUZSU010139264.1:0-15707 GCA_034780255.1 Parotocinclus maculicauda | reverse complement strand
TTTACTTATATAGTGTATAAACACACAGCTTTTACAATGATACAGAATAAATACGAGTATAAAAGCATACAGGGAGCTCAGTTAGTAGAACAGAAATATAACTCTTATAAACTTGTCTTAAAATCTAAAGAGCATAGTTTGTATGAATGTCTTATCACGCTAGAAAAACAACAAAGCACGGCATCTGTCGGGGGTGCCCAAACTTTTGCATAAAGACGCTAAGTGTGATTTGCATCGGCTGCTTCATTCAGGCTGTGGGATTCGATTCAAAGTATTCAAGAGCGTCATAGTTATGGAGCATTTTTGAGTTCAAATTAAAGATCATTATTTAAGTTTTGTTTTGTTAAGTAAAGTACATTTTATTTGTATGGCTCTATGATGTCATGTTTTTATATTTTAGTATTCAATTATTTTTGTAGTGTTTATATTTGTATTTCTATGTTAATATAGTATAGAGTATAGAGTATCTTTGGGGCAGTATGGGAAAAAATATATATGCAGTGTTCCTTATGTTTTATTTGGACTTTTTTCTGATAAAAACATTTGTTAATAAACATCCGTTACTGCATTTCAGACCGGCAACATATAAAAAAGTTTAGATCTAATTATGCATTAAAGGAAAATGAAGTAACACTGCTTTCGTTTTTTATTTGCATTTTCCATACTGTCCCAACTTTTTAAAAATTTCTTCTGAATTTGGGGTTGTGTTCCAAATCATACACAGATGCCATTCGAAGTGTTTTACTGCATGTAGTAAGGTATATAAAGAGTAAATATAAGTTATATAAGGTATAAAAGGAGTAAATATAAGGCCTATAAGGTATATAAAGAGTAAACATAAGGCATATAAGGTATATAAAGAGTAAACATAAGGCATATAAGGTATATAAAGAGTAAATATAAGTTATATAAGGTATACAAAGAGTAAATATAAGTTATATAAAGAGTAAATATAAGCTATATTACGTATATAATGAGTACATATAAGGTATATAAGGTATATAAAGAGTAAATATAAGGCATATAAGGCATATAAAGAGTGAATATAAGTTATATAAGGTATATAATGAGTACATATAAGGTATATAAAGAGTAAATATAAGGTATATAAAGAGTAAATATAAGTTATATAAGGTATTTAATGAGTACATATAAGGTATATAAAGAGTAAATATAAGTTATATAATGAGTACATATAAGGTATATAAAGAGTAAATATAAGGTATATAAAAACACAAACACAAAAGGTATATAAAAAACACAAGCATAAAAGCGTGGTTTACACACAGGGAGTTTTATCAATTCAAAATGTATTTTACAAACAGTACATATAATATTTATCTAATAAAATTATCAAGAAGCATTCTGAAAGCATTATGCATTATAAGATTGTGTCGTATATTTCTACACCTTTGACGCAAACCCATCTATAATCCTATTTAAATCCTTTGATTTTTAACCGAAAGCTCTGGCTGCTCGCCCTAATTCTGCACTCCATCGGTGGAGCTCGTACCCTGGCCCACGATGTCATGACTCCCTCATGTAGAAGCGTTTCAGGAAGCAACACAGGTGCGCATGTGCATCTGTGGTAAGTGGTTTCCATTCAGGGCATTAAATGTTCGGAGTCGGCTCGTATTTGGGTTTTTTTGTGTGTCATTTCATGTCGCCGATGGTCGTATCAGGTGCGTGTCATTTTTGAATATCACATGCACAGTGGAGGCGATTAGCCGGGCCCCCCGTAGGATGTGTTGTCACGTGTGTTGGGACGTGTCGAAAAGACCGATGCGTGATTTGAGGTTTTGGTTTTAAACAACTGTCGTGCTGTTGCTGTTTTATGTAACCTTTTTCTATTATATATTTTTTTAGTAAGGCAAAGTTTCTCAGTGATATTTGTGTCCTAAACGTCATGTGGTGCGACTGGCTGACTTATATAGTAAGAACGTAAAATATCGAAAAAGTCATTTCAGTAAATTTGTGCTGATTCAGTGTTGTAAAAGCTGTAATATTGACATTAAAAACCAACTATTAAAATGCTTATTCGGTCGTTTGAAAAGTTTGACATGCCATTATGTGAGAATTTGTGTCCTTGAAGCGCAAGTGACAGACAACTGTCTTGGTTTTATGTTGTTGTTTTTGTTAGGGTCTAATATTCTGGCTGGGAGAGTGCAGGTTTAAAAATCTATAGCAGAACAGGGAGTTGCATTTTTAAAAATTCCTGGACATTGTACTCTTTAGTAAGGTTTTGGTTTAGGACGTCTTCTATTTTACTTGTAGTAAATGTACACAATGTGGTCCCTCTGACCAACCTGGAACCTTGCTTTCTTTGGATTTGTGGGATCAGAGTTGGCATTTGCTCCAGTGTGGCTCTAAACGTCGCACCTGTGTGTAATATCCTTCATAACATACATGTCTAGAGTTTAATAGAAATTCACAGCTCTGATATGAGTACTGAATAGAAAATGGACAGTAATTAAGCACTAGAACACGAGAAGGAGGATGTTATTGTGAAGAAATTGGCTGCGGTGTGTGCCGTAGATCATCGCAGCCTTGATGTTAAAGACCAAATAAACAAAATAAATGAAATCTCTGAATTTCAAATGGAACATGCTTTAATACTGTTTGAAGAACAGTTAGTTGTAACAAATGACCAAATATAACGATTTGGGTCTAATTCTTAAAGAGCTAAAGCCCATTCCGAGCAAGACGTTAATCGCTAAGAGCAGTTGAAGTTTTTTTTGTTTGTTTCTAAGACATTAGAGCTCCAAAGTTTCCTGGTTTGACGCTGACCATGGAGTTTGCATGTTCTCCCCATATCCGTCTGGGTGTACTCTGGGTACACCGGGTTCCTCCTTCATTCAAAGATGTGCGTTAGGCTAATTGGTCAATCTAAATTTGACGACTATGAATGTGTTTGATTGGTATCGATGTAACCTTGACCCTGTCGTGAATAGCCATTGATTCTGATGCAACGTTAAATTAAAACAATATTACTAAATATTCACTGAATTCTCTTCTTTCCCCTGGAATAGTGTTTGGATTTAGGTAGGAATGTCAGCTCTATGTGTTTTTAAATCCAGATTAAGCTTGATTAGTTCTAAATTATAAAATGTGTGCTAACCCTTGTTACCCGATCAGAATCAGATCAGCTTTAGTTTATCAGTTCCATTTAAGTCAGAGGAAAAAACAAACCAATGTTACAATGTCAAAGTTCATGCACGGTTTATCTGAACAGGGAGCAGCGTGTTTGTTATCAGATGTCCATTTTTATCATTCTGACTTTTGTACAGATTTGTGCGGAAATTATAGTAAACATCTCGGGTACAGGGAACGTCGTCCGTCCGCAGTGTGCTGACCCTCCTCAGAGGTTTTGGGGAGGAACGGCCCGCATGGCGGCCACATGGTTTTGGTCAGAAATGCTGCTTTTTCCTGTCCACCTCGAGGAACGAGGGAAAAGCCTTCTTCTGGCGCTGGGTTTGAGGCCGTGCTGACTCGCATAAGCCCCTTCCTCATCCGCTGAGGAAGCGCGGCGAAGCCTCAGGAGGGACGCAAACTGTTAATGCATTCCTATTAAAAGAAATTGGGGGAAGGTTCACGTCCTCAGATATTGTGTAAGAGTAAATTCCCAAGGAGCTGTACAATAAAGATCACGCTGTTGAAGACACATGGCGCTGTAGTTATTTCTGATTGTTATTATGCTCCCTCGAGGATCATCAGGTATCCATTTCTCCTCAGGGGTCGAGTTCTCTCGTGTAGTGCTGGGTTTAATGTTCTCTCCATGGTTCTGCATCCGGGACCAACCGATCATCAGCTGTATCACACGTGTGTGTGTCTGTGTGTTTATGGTTGTGTAGGTGTGTTTCTTTCGGTCTGTTTGTTTTTGTTAGGGGGGTGGGGGGTGTCTGTAAGTGTGTGTTTCTGTGTACGTGTGTGTGTGTGTGTGTGTGTGGGTGCGCATCCGTGTGCGTGTGTGTGTGTGTGTGTGTTTCTGCGTGTTTGTGTGTGTGGGTCTGTGTGTTTATATGGTAGTATGTGTGTATGTGTATGTGTGGTTTAAAAAACATATAATCTATTACGGTTTTATGGTGCTATACTCAGTGGTGTACTGACGTTGGATGGACTAACCAAATTCTGCCTGTGTGGGTACCGGAGGGGTCACTGGGCAGTGGAGGCGGTGAGCATTGGCACATGCCTGCTGCTGGTGTGTGTAATACCAACGTTCAGGCGGGCGTTGCATAATGGAATATTCTATAATTAAAATGGCTTTGGGAAGTCATCTCTGTAACCCATGATCTTACTCCTGACCTTTGTGTCTTCAAGTTTGGAAGAGACTAAAAGGTTTCGGCACATATGACCATGTACCCAACCCTCCAGTCGGGGCCCAGGGCAGGTACTGAAAGCCAGGTTTCAAAGAACCAGAATTGGTTCCTAAATTTCATAACTCAGACACTCTATTAGAAAGAGGGAGAGAATCAGACACTTAAGGACAGACTTTTTTTAATTGCTTGTTCCTCGAATGTCCCTACTTACGAATCTACTGAGGAGGGAGGAAAAAAAATGAAAATATATTTTTATTTAAAAATAAAATGTATTTAACCTACAATTAAATGAAAATGAATCTGGAAAAAAAATAAATGAACAGAAGAAAAACGTTGGCTCTCCACTGGAGGGCGAAAAAGCTAAAAAATATTTATTTACCATCCTTTTGAATTTCAACCATTGGTGCTGCGGCCGATCCGAGAAATACCAAAAAAAAAAGTATTTTTTTTGTATTCTTCAAATATGATCGTCGGCGGATCCGCGAAACAAGCAATAAAAAAAATCTGGCCTAACATAGAAAACGTAATTGATCAGCAGGAAGTGAGAGAGGTTCCACTTGAACTCCCTTTAAGCTTTGTTCACGTTAAGCGTTTTTGATCCACCTCCATATATCCAGTACAGCCAGTCTGTGATAGCGTTTACTCCCGACCTTTACTCTTCCTCTGTTCCATTCTGGAATAGAAATTCTTTGGTTAAGACCCTGAGCACCACACATACCAAAGAGACCCCAGATTTTGGGTAAAACGTAAAAAAAATACCAAACCATCTAATAAGGGTCAGTCGTTGTGAGTCGTGACGGGCCTGTGTGTTTCCGTTCGAGGAAAGTTCATGGCCTTAGGGGTGACTGGAACTGGTCACGGTGCGGCGAAAGCGAGTTATTACGTCAGATCGACTTCATAAAATAAAATCCGGAGGAAGAAGTGAACCGGCCAGCTTTCTATAAAGAGAAGTGGAAAGCAGAAAGGCGAGGAGTGAAGCAACAGGAAATCATCTGGCTAGCCGAAACGCTCGCCGCTCGACCACATGATGGTTAGCTGTCTGCACTTCTGCTGAGATGTAAAAAGTAAAGGACAGATTTCTGTTCCCGTTGTTTGGTAGAAGCACAGAAATAGGCGCTCGAGCCGCGTTTGCTGAAGAGCTTGGTGAGTGCGTAACCCAGAAAGGGCTTTGGGGGCAAGGCACGGGCATTGGGGTGAGTGGACCTTTAGAGCTGGTTTGTGTTTAGAAATCTGACAAATGTACGCATTTGAATTTGGTAGGGAAATCTTTACTCTTGTTTAATTTTGGTCAAGGAAATTAATAAACTCGTGTAAAGGTCTGGGTTTTTGGTTGCTTATCTGTTCTGCACATGGGCATTCAGACGTGCCAGGCTAATATTCTCGGGGAGCTCCTACCAGTAAGGTATCATCACTTAATGGCACCTTGAAGAGGGGAAGGGGATGCTGTCCCATTCGGTTCATACATGCCATATATGCATACCAGAGTGTAGACCAGAAGGTCAAGGGTTCAAATCCCACCTGTGCCAACTGGGTCCTTGAGTAAGACCCTTACTCCGCACCTGCTTGGACTGTAAGAAGATTTTTGAGCCTTACCAGAACATACAGGACTAAAACATGATTTAGCAGATAGTAACAGACCACTTGCACTTCAGATTCAGTTCGGAGAGCTTACAGAAATATCTGGAAACATTTTTGCCCCGGCTTTTATATGGGGATTCTATTTTTTTGCTATGTTTGATCCCGTTCATGTTTCTCCCCTGCTTTGTGACAAAGCCACTGATTTATTATAATGATTATCATTATTATTATTATTATTATTATTGTTATTGTTATTATTATTATTATTATTATTATTATTATTATTATTATTATTTTAACCGCTCTGTGTGGTTTCAACAATATTAATAGACATACAGTTATTGTATTATATACAGATATTTATTATTTTGGAATATCGTTCTTTTTTTGACAGAAGTTTTGCACTCGTATGTGTATGATCCATTTTGAGACATTTGAGAAGTACCAGTTTTGATTTGGGTAGCTGTTTTATGATCAAACTTTTACCTTCCTTGTAAGTTTTTTTTTTGTTGTTGTTGTTAACAGATCCTGATTTTTTATGGCTATCCACATGTACATGGAGAACACAGCACCTAATGTCCACTTAATCTCAGGGCAGCAGGGGTCACTATTGCAGTGTCAGGGGATGATCGTCAAACCTCCCTAATTCACATACAGCCAGTCATGCCTGATGAAAATGAATCGAACTCTGGTCCCTATAGTGGTGAGCTAGAGTGTTTCCACTGCTGTCTTCAGGTAAAGAAAGGGGAAAAGAACAGTCTGAGTTTTTAAAAGTCTTAATTTTTGACCTTTTTAGAAAAAAAAAAAGTATGACACCTTCTTGGATGGAGCTGAAATCTTTAAAAAATATTTTCTTTTTTCATTGCAATGTTTTTTTTTGTTTGTTTGGTTTTCTTTAGAACAGTTTTTTGTTTGTTTTGCTTTAATGAATCAGTAAGTGACTACTTAAAATTAGAATATCTAGTAGCAGAAGTGGGCAATTTGATTATATTCAAACTTATCGTAATATATTTTGATATTGTGATATTGTGATATTCAATATGCTTAATAATGCTTAATTCAATATCGAGGATTTTATTAGGGTTTAAAGAATAGACTGGCTGCATTAATCCTGTTTATTTGGATAAGGTGCAGGTTATTTGAAATAAATGAATAAATCATAAATACAAAGTATGGCAGAATTTTTGAATACTGATGCATTTTGTCTGCGACAAATTTTGTATATCATGGAAATATCTTCAATTATCGCTGTGTTTTTAACAATATGGCCGAGTCCTACCCAGAAGTATAAATCCAGTTTATTATTATTTAAAAGTTAAATAATAAAAAAATACAAATTGAGGAAATCGTAGTAGTCGGGACTCATACAGACAGAGAGAAAGAATAACAAAAAGAAAGATCACACTCGAGTCACAGGTTTAGTTTTAGATAACATGTTTAGATCGAGTGCATCCATGCCGATTTGTGATTTTTAAATTATCGTCAGTCCTGTGAGATGAGACGTCTGAAAGCAGAGCCGCTTACTGACACGCCTTCCTCTTTCTCTTTCTCTGTATTCGTACTTCTTAGTTGTTTCGAAACGTTACATTTTTATCTCCCTTCATCGATCCCCAGAGATGGAAAAAAAAAACTGCTTTAGCTTATTCTTTTTAAAACTTCTGCTTGGGGTGTGTTTAAAGAAGTAAGTGCGGCGTGTTTGCAAAAAATTCAGAGTGCCTGTTTCCTGATTTTGATCATTTAAAAAAGTCACTTATAAAAAAAGTGTAATTTAAAGTGTAAGCCTAAAAAAGCTTCCTGCTGCTGTTTTCGTCCAGAAGATGGAAGTCAGATTTCTGATCTGCAGATCAGCCGAAAATCAAGGTCAGAAAACAGCGACGGTTCGATTTCTAGATCAATTCTAAACTGTTTAAACCTGGTGGGGATCTTCAGACATGTCAGGCTTCGTCCTGAAGCTTCTAGGTCTGAGGGCTGACCTTCAGACAGACAGTAAAAGTGAGAAATCTGCCTGAGGTTTTTCCCCAGTAAACAGAGGCCTTTTTTGTGAAATCAGGGTCCACGCGTGCCAAATCCATGTCAGACAGGTTGTGGTTTCCATCTGTACTATAATCGGTGCATCAAAGTGCCACAGAGTAAGAGTAAGATCAGTAGTAGCCGTGTGGGTGGTGTGACAGCCTTAATGTCTGGGTTTGGTCTCAAAGTGAGAGGGCACGGATCAGACACCTACATTTTTGCCACTCGCCTTGGTACCGGTGTCAGGAAGTCACATTTCTCTCTCCGCGGTGCGTTATGACAAAGCCTCATGAGGTCATGTCCTTTTCTGATTAAAGTCTTGCACCAGCGACAGGACGGCGTAATCGTAAACGAGCTGCCATCTTCTTAGAAACATCTCGCTTTTGATGAAGTGTAAGAAAAGTCACGGTGGAAAAAAGGCTCATGAGACGTCGTGTGAGGTCAGGACGATCAGAATAGTATTAACACACACTGTGAATACACCTAAGATAATGAAGTTTCAGTTAATGAAACGACACATTTAAGGGCTCAGTTAGTGTTTACAAAAGTATTTGTTTAACTGCACAACTTTAATGGAACTCCTGTGTATTTAATTAATTAATTAATTATTTAATAATAATAACTAGATTAATTATTAAGTACAGTTTATGAAATTCAAATGAAGTCAAAACCTGAAAACAAAAATGAAAATTCCTGAAACACAAGTTGTTGAGACTCATACAAGAAAAAGGAAAAAAATGAATTAATATTAAATATATATATATAATTTATAAAAAATTTAAAAAGTATATTATCATTAAATATTAACCAACTGCTGATATTAATAGAATGTTAATGTAAATCTAC
Organism: Parotocinclus maculicauda; assembly: GCA_034780255.1. Classification (NCBI taxonomy): domain Eukaryota; kingdom Metazoa; phylum Chordata; class Actinopteri; order Siluriformes; family Loricariidae; genus Parotocinclus; species Parotocinclus maculicauda. The sequence continues at coordinate 6,957 of JAUZSU010139264.1, read as the reverse complement.
AAAGTCTTAAATAAAAAAAAGATTGAATCTACTATATTTTATCTGAATTTTAAAATCTGATATTAATATGTTATAAGTAACTGTAATACTATTAATAATATTCATATAAATCTAATATCATGTTAATGTACAAAAATACAAAAGTGTGTTTAAAAGGAAATAATTGTACTAATATATTTGTAATATACTGATAAATACTACATCAGTATATTATGAATAAATGAACTTTTTACCCAATCAGGAGTATAATCAGGAGTATACCTGTTCTTTACAGTATACTAAATCAGGAGTATAATCAGGAGTATACCTGTTCTTTACAGTATACTAAATCAGGAGTATGATCAGGAGTATACCTGCTCTTTACAGTATACTGAATCAGGAGTATAATTAGGAGTATACCTGCTCTTTACAATGTACTGAATCAGCAGTATAATCAGGAGTATACCTTCTCAATTCAGTATACTGAATCAGGAGTATAATCAGGAGTATACCTGTTCCTTACAGTATACTGAATCAGGAGTATAATCAGGAGTATACATGTTCTTTACAGTATACTGAATCAGGAGTATAATCAGGAGTATACCTGCTCTTTACAGTATACTGAATCAGGAGTATAATCAGGAGTATACATGTTCTTGTATGAAGGTGGATATTTGAGTTTCTTTGAGACGTTTCAGCAGAAAATGCTCTTATCACTGAACTGCCTCCTGATGATGGTGTAGATTTAGGTGAATGTTACCAGGCAGGTTCTTCTTGTTTACTCTCAGTTTTACACTCTCATAAGAGCTGGTGGGATTGTTTTATACATACGCACACACACACACACACATACATACACAGACATGCGTAATTACTGCTGAGACTAACAGGTGGGTAAGTGAACCTTTTGGATATTTTCTTAAAATAAGGTTAGTGAGAGGTTATTTTTGATAGGAGGTGTGTGTGTGTGTTACATTCTGTTCCACTGTTGATAGTGTCATGCAGTTTAGTTTGCACACTGCAAACCACATGAGTAACTAAATAAATTAATTTAGCTTTTAAATAAATTAATTACAAAATAAATAAGCTTTTAAATAAAAAATAAACATTGAAATATGAGAATATGAACAATAAGAGAATGAATTAAATGTAAATGAAAAAACAAAAAAGAAAACAAAACACTAAATAAGAAATTAACAAATATTTTAAAAAGGACAAATTAACAAATGGACAAACAGAGGCAAAAAGCAGCAAATTAACACAATAAAAAAAATAGACTCAGCACTCAAAAGAAAAAATTGAAATGAATAAACACAAACAAAACAGAAAGGAAAGGAAAAATTGACAAATGGACCAAAAAAAACTCACAATTTTAAAAGGAGCAAATAAACAAATGAAGGATAAAAATGCGAACAAAAGAAATAATAAAAATACAGCAAGAATAAATAAACAAACAAATAAGGAAAAAAAATTAAAACAAAAACAAAAAAATAAGTAGCAATAAATAAGAAAACAAAAAAGGAAAGAAAGAAGAAATGGAAAACAGATAAAGAAATCAGGAATTTTCAACCAATAGTTAAAAATGCAAACAAATAAAACAAAAGAAGAAAAAGAAAAAAGGAGCAAATACACAAACAGAATGAATAAACACATAAAAAAAGGAAAGAAAGGAAAAGTTGGCAAATAGACTGAGAGATAAAGGAAAGAAAGAAAAAAGCAAATAAACAAACACGGGCATAAATAACAAAAGTATGAATTAAGAAAGAATGAATAAATGAAAATAGCTAAAGATGAAAACATAAGACAAAAGAAAAATAAAACATAAGTAGCAATGGATGCACAAAAACAAGAAATGGACAAACAGATATAAATAAATCAAGGAAATAAAGCAAGGAATAAAAATAAAAACAAAAAACTTAGAAAACTAAGAAATTAGGAAGAGAAAGGAACACAAGTCGAACAAATACGAAAGTAAGAAGAGGAGCAAACGAACAAATAGAATGAACAAATAAAAAAGAAAATAAATGTTAAAAAAAAGAAAACAGAAAAAGAGTATTTAACACATAAGGATTAAACACGCAAACAAATCAAAACAAAAAGACCAAAAAAAAGAAAGAATAAAGCGAAATGTTTTTGCCTACCACATTTTCATTTGTGTTATAAATACAAAACAATAACTTTTTTCTGTTTTAATTCTAGGGTCTAGGATTGATATTTGTGATAGCACAACAGTTATAATTCGTAACCACAATAGTGCTCGGTTCTGTTGTCTGCAGTTGTGTGTGGATTGTACGTGCCAGCAACAAATACACAAACTCAGCCTGAGACACAAGCAGAACCAGAGCAGGGGGTCATCAGAGCTACATGGAACAGCCCCAGAGCTCGCTCACACACACACACACACACACACACACACACTAAAACCTGATTTAGGATAACAACAGCTTTTGCGTTACTTCTGCATCTCGACTCTTAGGAAACTCTTATAATGAAAAACATTGAGGTTTGGTTTCAACAGTGTCCCTGTGGAAAAGATTTCACATTACACAGTGTGAGCAAATTCTCACCAGAACCCTCTGACATGAACAGCAAAAACACAAACCGCTTCTCAAAAGCACACAAAGAGAAACGAAAAGGATCAGAACTCCAGCTTTCAAGGAAAGTTTGGACTCCGTAAATTAAAAGTTCCACGACTGCTATGGAAACGCCAGTACATTTGAGAAAATTCTACAAAACGACGAATTTCGGGGATCAATTACAGAAAGTCAGTAAAAAAAAATGTCAATAAAAACATAGGAAGATAATATAAAGAAAGCCAGTAAGTAAACAAACAAACAAAGGAAGGAAAGAGCAGAAGAAGAAGATAAATATGAGTAAAAGAATGACAAATAATATGAAGATTAAAAAAGAGAACAAACAAACAAAGAAAACAAAAGAAAGACAGGGAGGTGCAAAAAGAGGGAATGAAGTAAAAAAATAGGTAAACGAAAACGAAGTAAGAAGGAAAACTTGAGTGAAAAAGGCAAACAGGAAGACAAAATAATGTTTGTAAAAAAAAGTGTAACAAATAAAAGACAAACAAAAATCAGTGAGAAGAAGAAAACGGAGGAAACTAACAAATGAAGAAAACAAAAGAAACGATAAAGGAAAATGTATAAACAAAGGTGTATAAACAAACAGAAAGAAATGAAAGGTGGGGGAATGAACAAACAAAAGACAACTGGGTAGGATAAAGAAAACTAAAACAAAAGATGACAAGAAAACAAAAGTGCATAAAAGTATATAAACAAGAAAGAGAGAAGGAAAAAACAGAACTAATACAACTAAACAAGTTACAAAAAATAAAACGAAAAAGGTCTACCAAAAATAAATGACTGAAAGAAACGTGTGCTTGAGGAAACCAAAGAGAAAAATGGAACTAACAAATAAATGAAATTAAGAAGATGAGAAAACGAACAACAACTAACAAACAAAGCAACAACAGAACAAGTAAATAGACCGAAAAACGGAACTGATAAACAAAGGAAAAAAGAAATGGAAGGACAAGAAATTAAAAGTGCAGAAGAAGCGTTTGTGAAACCTATGTTGGCATGTTCTCTTGTTTGGCATGTTCTCCTGTTTTATCATGTTCTCCTGCTTGGCATGTTTTCCTGTTTGGCATGTTCTCCTGTTTTATCATGTTCTCCTGCTTGGCATGTTCTCCTGCTTGGCATGTTCTCCTGTTTTATCATGTTCTCCTGCTTGGCATGTTCTCCTGTTTGGCATGTTCTTGTAACTGTCTAAAGATGTTCTGCTTAAATCCATAAACGTGTGGGTATGCTTGATGTCCTGTGATGGTCTGGTGTCCCTCTGGGTCATGTTATCCAGCATTTTCGCCATATACTCTGGACTCATTGTGTTTGTATTTAGGGTAAATGCTGGATGTGTGTTTTTATTACCTTTATGACTGAGCTCTGTTAAATCAAACCAATAATAAAAACGCCTCTAAAACAACAGAACAGAACCGGATATAACGAGCCTGATATATAGTACCTGACTGGGCGAGACCATAGAACATCCAGGGCTGGACGACGTCGTCTTTTGGTTGGTGTGCACTCTGTGAATTTGATGTTTGGTCGACGTCACTTTGACACCTGCAGAGACAAGTCCCTTTATTTCGATTTAAAAGTTTCCTTTTGCAGGTGAACCAAACACATGGTTTATCACATTGTGAGCTTGTGGTTTGCACCAGAATGTGATGACTGCAGATCTCGACCCCTAAGAGAGCAGATTGAGAAAAGGGAGGCTGAACCAAAACTCTGACTCTGAATCTGCCTGTGTTTTTCCCAAATGGAGCAAAAGTCCCACAAGGAACATGTTTACCACTTGGCTAAGAATAGACTCGTCCTTTACTGCCCAGCGCTTCCAGAAAAGGTCAGGAGAAGTGTGCCCAGGTAATTCGGAGTCAACTCCATTCATCCTCTTGTTCCGTGCAGGTGAGAAGGGAAAAAATAAGTCGTTGAGCAGAGGATGTTTGCAGCGTATGGGTAATTTGGGAATGCCGCTGGGAAGCGCTTCAACAATTTAGCTATTTTGGGAATATTCACTGGGTACTGGCTGAGTCATTTCACACCTGGAAACTGCTTTTCTTAGCTGGTCAGCGTCCAAAAGGATCCAAAATTAAACTGTAGGAGGAATGCTTTAAGAATCTAGTGGAATGTGTCTAGGTATCCGGTTACAAAAAGACACAATCTTTTTTCACAAAGCTCTCCTGGGTTTAGGTTTGAAATCCAGGTCTGTACACTGAAGAATTTGGATTTGAATCCCTACCTAGTTATAACTAAGTGTCGTCAAGTTGCCTTCCTTTTGACTGAGACTGAAGGCGACCCTGTGGACCTTATGGACCTTATGGTTTAATTTAGTATCCTAAATGCTTGTTGTATTGGTGTCTGTAGAAGAACCATTCAGGTTTCCATGTGGAAGAATATGGTAATCTAAGTAAAGTGGACTTATTAATGGTTAGGTTTGTACTGTTTTGGACACTGTGCAAGAAGACTGGTCTGTTTAGTTAGAAGTTAGAAGGGGCTTCATATCCTAACTTTTCCTAGCTGCTATTGTTGGGCCCTTGACCTTTAATTGCTCAGCCTGGTGGTTAGTTGCTTTGGATAAACCTGCCTTCTCAAAATAAACGTTTTCTCTGTCAGATTGGTCAGCAAAAACATAAAAAGTCAGATTTGTTTCTATGGCACTTTTTAAGATGGAGCATTGCCTCAGAGCAGGTTTATAAACATTTAAATCCACAGCCCAAAGTGAACAAGCCTAGGGCAGCAGTGGCAAGGAAAAGCTTCCTAGAATGTTAAAATAAAGTAATCTTTGGAGGATCAAGACTCAAAAAGAGACCCGACTTGCTTGGGTGGCCGCATTGTTATATGTAATATTTAAATGAAATTAAATTGCGTAAATAATAAAAAAGTAAATAAGAGTTTAAATAAATAGCTAAATAGATAATTTAATACGTAAAATATAGCAAATCTAAAAATGTATAGGAATATAATAGACTAAAAGTTAAGGTACTGGACTCTGGACCCAATGGCTCAAATCCTACCTCTACCAAGCTGACCCAGTTGTGTCCTTAAGCAAGACCCTTAACTCACCATTGATTGAATTTTAAGACTGTATGAGTTGTAAGTCGCTCTGGATAAGGGTGTCTGCTAAATGCTGTAAATGTAAATAAATAATTAAAATAGAGAATCTCATCAAATAGATTATAATTATATTGCAATTCTAACAGTAGTGTAAATGATATAAAAAGAGCCAATATAGTAAATAAAATAAACAGTCAAATCAACTCTAAAATCTAATAAAATTGCAGATACAATAAATAACAATGAATGTATTGAAATAGTAATATATATTAAACTTAGAATATAATGAAATTGAGAATAAAATGAAAAATTGCAAATAAATAAAATGAAGATTATAGTAAAATATTAAATATAATAAATTATATAAAAAATATAATAAGATAGAGAATATGGTAGAATAAAAAATTAAATAGCAATTATAACTAATTCAATAAATAATATTAAAATAGAATATAATACAAAATGAAGAATATAAAATATTTTAAATATAAATGAAATCAACAGTGTAATAAAATGTTGATAAAAATAACATTGTAAATATAATACATCAAATACTGAATATGATTAAATAGAAAATATAATAAATAAAAAATCTTATATTTTTTAGTCCAGTATAAAGCAGTCACATTTTACATGATTCTTAAAATTTTTATTTATGTATTTGGTGGGTGGTCTGTTAAGAGGAGGAGGCTTTGTGGAATCCAGTATTATATTCTCACCAAAGTCTCACCAGTGGTTCCAAAGCATGGCATGTTTGCTCTGGTAACTAGTCTATAATTAGTTAGTGGTGATATTGGGAGATGTGGGCTACACTGATGCTTTCAACACTTTGTGCAAAACTGAGAAGTATTAGCAGTGTAGAATATGTTAATATCTTATAAACGAACCCTAGCGTGAATGTTCGAGTCACTTCTACCGATCGATCGGGCGTTTTTTAGTATGATCAGTCAGTTATCGATCGATCAGTCTCATATAACCGATTCTGTGCCTATCATAGTTAGTGTAACATAGTTACCGCTTACATCGACACAAGCACAACCACACATGAAAAACACAGTGCATGAATTCAACACTAACATTCATTCACAATTCAATGCTGCTTTAAACACGGATCCAGCTTTAAACTGTGTTGTTTATTAGACAGGTCGCTGGGAATGAGGACGTGTTCGATTTCAGTTCTGCTCGGAAGTGCACTAAACAGTCTTTTCCTAGTTAGTAAGGGAGCAGTGGTCTGATCTGGTGTTATTTTGGGGGGGGGCATGGGCACATATACTGTGACGTAATCCTACAATAACATGATATTTACAGTTGGTTTATTAAAAATGCTTTTCAGTAAAAGTCTACAACAAAAACT
>JAUZSU010139253.1:0-15709 GCA_034780255.1 Parotocinclus maculicauda | reverse complement strand
TCTCTCTCTCTCTCATTACTCTCTCTCTCTCTCTCTCTCTCTCTCTCTTTTTATCTCTCTCTCTCTCTCTCTCTCTCTCTCTCGCTCTCTCTCTCTCTCTCTCTCACTAATATGTACAGTGTATAGTAGTTATATTACTATTAGTACCTAATATATATACTGCTAACAAAATATATTTGTATAACACTATCTATCTATCTATCTATATATCTATATCTATATCTATATATATATATACACACTCTAAGGTCCTTAGCAGCTCTATTATAACACCCGAGGCAGGTATTCTGGATCTCTGGATGTAATGTTATTTTTACATACTGTGACACCCCTGATGGACCAATCGATCAAGCGCTAGCCAGTGGCAGAAGTTATAAGCGGCCCTTTGCAGAAAGAGCATGAGATAAGGTCTGGATCAATAATATGCCATCAGGTGGCTCAGGGCTTAACTCAGATCTCCTCCTCTACCGTCTGCTATTAAACAGGATCCAGTCACCACTGTTACCACTCTATGCATGCTGTGTGAAAATAAAGATCTAAAGGCATTTTTATTGCTATAAAGTAGCATTATTAAAAACCTTTAATTCACTTAAGGTACCTATTAAAAAGGATGTCTACACTTCAAAAAGATAACCTACTTGGATTAAGTAAAACGATTTGTGTAAAGGCCCTGGCTCATTTATAAAAGCCTTTCTGCTTGCCCAGTCATGCCATCATGACTGATCTTAGAAAGCAGAGGGATAGTGAATAGGTCTGACTATATAGTAGCATTTCCATCAATGGGGTACCTGTAAACTATAAATACCACAGCTGCTCACGTAGTATAGGGCCAACATTGTCACAAGGATTAATTTCATGCATCAAATTTTGCTATTGACAGTCATGGCATGACATACTTCTTCATTACTGACTAAGCGAAAGAACTTGGCAGGCACCATGCTCCACCACCTCACACAAAACAAGCTTAGATAATAGCTTTTAGGGTGTTATTAGTTACTCTTAATCAGGCTACAGCTGAAATGTTTGCTTTGTCTTGATTTTACACTCCATGTCTGTGTCTATGTGTGTCTCATTTATATTAGACAACTTCTTTTAAACCAATGTTTACTCACATTAGTACCCTAGTACTCTAAGATGAAACACAAACACAGTAGGTCTGGATCAGTATTTTATGTGTCCTTGATTATATTTTTGCTCATATTTATAATGCATTTTCTTTATTTTTTTCAACCTACAGTTGCAAAAAAAAAGGCGCTACAGTAACACAAACCAACTATGTCATGTTCTCTGTGAAGCACTCATTCCAGTGGTAATCTGTTGTGCTGCTAACTGGTGATTTCTTGGGCTAATGACTCTAATATGCCTGTCATCTGCAGCAGAGTAAGCATATGGTTTCCTTTCCTAAAACAATCTTTGTAGAAGCCAGATTCAATGTAGCATTTGATTGTTTTGGCCACTGGACTTGTTGAAACTTTCAGAGCTTTTGCTACTTTTACAAATGACTGGTAATTACAGACTGATGTTGCTCTTTTGCTTGGTTCAGCTTTTTTGTTGTATTATTAATTGCTCAAACAAAATGAAAAAATATGATTGATTTCGTCTAAATAGGACCGTTATTTCTGCTCTACCTTGACCACAATGTGAATGACACAGGTGTTAGGACTAAAAAAAACATTTTACAGTTTTACAACATATTTCTGGCACCTGCAAGCATTAAATAAATATTTTGCATCGACTACTTATATTTGCACCAAAATAAAGTTATTTTAATCTTATCCTGAAAATATACAAAAGCTCAGATTTTATTTTTAAGTAAAAACAACAGTAAAAACAACTTTCATCATTGTCTTTAACGAGACAGTTTCAATCTGTTTGCCTTTTACATGTTCATTTATTCTTAAATGTTTTCATGTTTAATGGGACTTCTGGTGCCTATCCCTGGATAATAAAGGGCATAAGTGAGACACTCTGTCAGCTCCAGGGGATGATCCGCTGACCAGACTGCCTCGCTCAGACACCAACAATCATCCCTGTGGTGGTGGGCACCAGAAATCATTGTCTGGTCCTATGAATGTTCGGCATCATACATGTATGCATCTTTTGGGTTCTTACCTGTATACAGTTGTAGGTGGATACTTGGCGAAGTCGTATATCAGTCGGATGTGGCCTTGATATAGCTCTAATGTGAGAGGGTCATGATCCTCCTTATATAACAACACACCATTGTCCTTATCAGTAGCCATCTGTATATATATAAAAAAGATAATCTGTTAACACTACCTCAGAGGACTATAATTTTTTTTAAATAACCAGTCTTACTAGACAGAAATCTTTGAAAAACAGGCAGATAGAAGCACTCAATCACTATTTGGGTAGAGATGGAGCAAAGTGAAAAACAGATAAAGTTATGGAATGTATAAGTGCCTCACTATGAAATAAGCTCCTGAGAAGCTCTCAGACTTTCACCAAATAATATGAAACCAGATAAAATTCTAGCCGTAAAAAAAACAATTTAGGCAGACAAAAAAATGTTCACTTTGCTGCATGGTTCAAACTAGATGCTTCATATTTGAAAAGCAGGATTTACACACAAAACCTGGCTGTTTAAGACACAGTCGAGTTAAAAGACATCTGCAGTGGTTTCTCGAGCAAAGTCATCACCTCTGCAGCAAGAAGAAGAATACATGGGCTATTTTTATCCCCTCCTACTTTAATTAACATTAGGCTGCCCTGTCGGCGGCCTGGCGAGCGGCTCATTTGTAGCGGAGATACAATCCAGCCGTGACGAGGGGGCTCATGATTGCAGCCGATAACAGAGCCAGCTCAACTTCCATTACCATAATATATGTCCTCCAGGGAGGCATTATTCATGCTAGTGGACAAAAGGTGACATTCTAATAATGTCAGTGGGGCCGGACCAAAAACTGCAGCTGATAAAAGAGCAGGAACAGATGTTGGGAAGGCAGATCACTTTCCACAGCCATGCTAGGTGAGATCTGTGTGGTGCCTGTAGCAAGGGATAGCCTGAATGTCTCAGTAAGTAAAATGATGAGTGCCCACAGTGAAGTGTTGATAGGGGTTGGAGAGCGGGAGGATGTTGTGACAGATCTCATTGTGGGATGTTTGACATCGCCTGTCCACAGGATCATTTAAAAGGCTGTGTATAGAGGTTGTGGGTATGACAATTATGCTGGTTATCAACTCTAACGGAATGGTTTGGCAAATTTACGCAATTCTCTATTCATTCCAGTTGTAGTTGATCAGCCAAGATGTCTTTGTGTCTAATGGTTGCTTTTTTTCTTTCTACTATAGTTAAAATTATTTAAGCCCAAGTATTGCTCCTAAATATATTCTCACATATGACACATCTTAACCTGTGGATCTTAAGTAACATGTCTTGTTGACTTAGGCTGGGGTTATAGTATTATAGTATCACTGCTGTGAGTCATTCATTCATTTTCTTAAACTGCTTATTCTGCTGAGGGTCTCGGTGAATCTGGAGCCTTTCCCAGGCATGCTGGGATAAAGTGGAAACACACCAGTGTGTCACACACTTACTTACACCTGTCATTAATTTAGTGTTAAAATAATGGACAGATTTGGGGATGTGGAAAAAAATTGGAGAAAAACTGGAAGAAACCACAGAGACATTCTGAGAACATGCCAAATTCCACTTAGCTAGTCACTGCAAATATGTGCCACCAAAATACCTGCTTTGCTTCCATTACTTGCTGAGTTCTTGCACCAGACATGGCTTTGCTCAGTCTATTTAGTGAAAAGTTATATTTGTTGAACTTATGTTACGAAAATCTAGAGTTTCTTTGCCCTGAAAGGATTGAATTCCACCACACCAGGCTTATGAAGACTGCTTTATGAAATATGCAGATGATGAAGTACTATCTTAGAATTTCAGGATCAGGTTTGGTCCATGGGAAAAAATATGACACTGTCAGCACAAAGTAATACGTGATAAAGGCATAATATAGAGCAGTGTATATATCTATCTAACAATCAATCAATCAATCAATCAATCAATCAATCAATCAATCTATTTATCTATCTATATATATAATAAGTATTTTAAATAGATAAAGTACATTTACAGTATACTTAAAGTATATTTAAGGTATATTTACCAGTAGTTATGTTGTTATTCGCTTTTAGAAACAATTTGAAATTGTCTTTGCAAAATAAATTATGTATGTATATATGGTTTAGGATGATTCAATAAGGAATGGTCAAAGGAATAAGTAATACTGCTTATACATCGATAGACTTTAATCTGCTAAAATTTATTAAAGACTGTTGTTGTCTTCTGTTGTTATAAATGCTTTCATAATTAAGGGCTGTCAGACAATTAAGATATATAATTACATTAATCACACAATTTGTATCACATTAATCACAAATAAAAATCTCCATTTAATTGCTCTTATTTTACCCTAAATAAATGTTTTTTAATATAAAAATAACACTATGCAACCATACAGGTTGACATTATAAACATCAACACAATGCATTTCATACTTTGGAATACTTTAATAATACAGGGCACAAGGTGGGAACTAATCCTAGACACCAGTTGAACCAGCACATGTCTTTGTAGGAAACCTATGCAGACATTTGGAGAAACTCCACACGGGAAGTCCAGGAAGAGAATCAAACCAGGAATCTCTAGAGCTATGAAATGACAGTGCGAACCACTGTTTTGTATATTTGTAATAAACATACAGTAGTTTTGTATATTTAATATAAATTTAAACACATTCTGTTGGTGTACTAGTAAATAGGGTATTGTTTACAACAGATTATTTAGTTTGTCTACATGTAGCATATTCACTGTTTATTGCCTCAAACTTATATGGAATATATATGGGATTGTTTTACGTATAATTATTCTGATTTTAAAAGTGTAATATTATTGAAACTATCTAATATTTAAAAGTGTATAAATAACGTTCAGTATTAATAAGTACTGATTTTCTAAAGGATTTTGTTGGTTTTCAGCCATATCTCAACCGGGTTGTGGTGGGAGGATTGTGGGTGTCAGGGGACAGAGGGAACAAAGTTTTCAAACCCTGTGACTGGACAGAACTTTGTCAACATGAATTCTATTATTAATTGCAGTCTAGTATAAATTTGGGGAATATTGACCATTCAGTTTCTTCCTTCCTGTGACTTTCTGTCGGTGTAAGCCGAATAAGTTCTGTCAAATAAAGTAAAAATGTACTATCTGTGTTTGATTCAGCATACCGGCAAACATTTAGGAAAACATCATCCCACTCAACAATCTTTTTATGATAAATTTTATTATAAATTGTTGTTAGTTGATACTTAAACTGGAAGGTATGATCTGTTTTAATAATTGTTCTAGGCATGTGTGCTACAGGTTATACCTGGAGAGATATGTGAGTGGAAGGTCTGATTTTGGTTACTGGAAGCTCTATGTATGCGTCCTTTCCCATGAAGTGTGCAGTAAGTGTCTTCTGGCACTTGTTGCCAAAGAATCCAGGAAGACAGCGACAGATAGGTTCACCCTCCACCAGCAGACACTGAGCTCCATTCTGGCAATCGGACTGATCACATGGGCTCGTTTTCTGCAGCAGGATCATTGGAGGAGGGTTTTCACAAAACAGCCCACTAACGGAAAAATAAAATGAGAAACATTCATTTAAAAAATAAATGAAGATTAGCCATTTTCCAATATTGAGTAATTTTCACATCAAAGTGCAATTTTTGCCTTAGATCTTGCACCTTAATCTCTTTCACAGATTAACCAAATGTTTTTGTTACTTAGATGAAAATCATGTTCCGAGATTGATCGAGTGCCAGGCTGGTTGGTAATCCAAATTAATACAGAGCTCAAGCTGCTAACACTTAATTACATGCTTGTGCAGAAAGAGCTCTTGTTCATCTGACTGTCGTAGGAACAACTTGAGAGACCTAGACTCTCAATAGCTAATGAGTTGTGCCATCCTGCTGCATGCTGGAACTGATTGCACCAAAAAACGCAAATGCACACGTGTATAGACACACCAACAGACACTCTATCCAGAGTGCAGCCCTGCACATGCCACGTGGCACAAGATCGGCCACATGGAGATTCATCTGCTGTTCTTCTCAGATGAGATAGCGTAGTGCTGTATAATAACATACCATCTGTAGTTCAAGAATCCGGTGTGTGTCTGTGTATGTGTTTATGATTCAAGTGATAAAAATAATGGTGTTTATTCCACGGCTTGGGTTTCTGGCCAGCTGATAGAGGCCCTTATTTCTTCTATCAGCGAGGAACCTAGATTTTCATATTTTCCTATTTTTTATACTCTGATCAGATGCTGTGATCAGTGACTTCTCATCACAAACTTCTGGTGTCACAATATTATACTCGCTTTATTTAATTCAGCTCCATGGCAGCATAAATAGCAAGGCAGTAATCAACCGTTAATAAAGTGACAATCCATCGCATGCAAACTGTGAATTACTTAAACTGGGACATTTTACAGACACCAATTGAACAGTTGACTTGTCTTTGGACTACAGGAGCGAGAAATCGTACAGGGATCTCTCTAGCTGTGGGGTGACAGCGCCAACTACTATGCCATTGTGCCACCCAACTAGAAAGTACAGGTTTGAGGCAGAACATCTGCTGGGTTCGTTCCTGGTGGTGACTTCTGGCTGGGTCAGGCATCGCACATGGTCAGAACTGTCTGAATCTGATTTGAATTATTTAAACAGGATCATCAGAAAAGCAAATGAAAAGCCAAAGTAAGCTTCAAATGATTACACAAGTAAGATGCAAACTCATATTCATAAAGGTGAACAGAAGCATGTCAAACTGGATGAGAGTGCCACACATTGACTGTTCAGTAGGGTGTATTGCCACCCAAGACTGCCAAAACATCCTGACAGTGATGATGCATGGACAGGATCAGATTGTCCACCAGTTCTTGTGGGATCCTCTTTGTATTCATTTTGAAATATGTCTTGATTTATATAGCTCCTTACCCAAACTAAAGGGTGTTTACATTTGTTATGAAAGTATTTATCCTTAAATAAACATTAATTTTAAAATATATGTTTATGTATTTAAAACTGACTAAAAATTTATCTTACCTGAATCCATCCTTGCAGACACACGTGTAACCATTAATGGCATCCACACACTCCGCTCCATGCTGACACTTGTTCTCCAGGCAGTCATTATAATCCTGCTCGCAGTGCTGGCCCACATAGCCAGGCAAACACTCACACCTACAACACATACGCACAAACTTTAAAAACAGTCCTTTTAACAATATTAATGTTGAGCATCATTCTAAATGCAGTAAGGCACACTAAACTTCTCATTTCCTTTTACTGCATCTAATCCTCTAGTCTTTGCCTCCTTGTGGTGCAAGCACAGACAAACCAGGGGCTAATGGATTTGCCGTTTGCTCACTGGAGCTTCACTTTAAAGCGGTGGCTCTTTATCAGCTGAGCTACAAGACTGGCCAAAAGTAAGTCTCACACACCACATACATCCATGAATCAGCTATAAATGCTAAATAATTGAAGGTTTATGATATTTAAGCTTGTACTGCCTTTCCATGTGTTGCCACCTCAAAGAGCCAAGGCAATGTTACTCATTGATTTGTTGCACCGCAGTACCACCTGTCACTGGGTATAACTGCTTTTTTTCAAACGACAAACGTTATGACACAGGATCCATGCTGTCTTCAGCAAAATAAGTTTGTTAAAATGTGTTAGTGTTTATTATTATCATCCAAGTAATAATATAGACAAATGCAGAAACACATTTACAGTATATTTGCTTACTTCTCACCTTTTTTTGTTTTTTGAGAGTGCTTATCTACACTCCTATTCTACAATCTTGCATTTTTGTCATAGGTTTGAGCCTCTCTGGTAACAATACACTCACCTGTAGCCTTTACTGAGAGGCACACATTTGGAGTCATGCTGGCATGGGTCAAAACCAGGCAGGCAGTGGTCCACTACCTCCTCACACAGGTCTCCTAAAATAGACACACAAAAACAGATAATACATTTTGACTATCACACCTGTTCTGACACAGCAGTTATTGTACTTGACTATGAACCTGAAGGTCGAGGTTTCAAGCCCTATCTCTACCAAGCATTTGGGTACTTGAGCTGTGTTGGGCACCCATAATTACTCAGATTACAATTACAGTACATTGTAAGATTATATCAATGGTAGTTCACTTTGGATATGAACGTCTGCTAAATGATTTAATGTAAACAGCTTAGATGCAGTAGTATAAATTTTGCAAGCAGTGGTGTGTAGTATGGGTGAGCTTTGATTGGACACCAGAGATCATTTGATTAATCTCTGGATTTACTAGCATTATATGCACCATGCAAATGTCTTTTGCCACCATTGGATTTGTTGTTTTTGCAATGGTAATACAACCATATATTATTATTTATTTATTATTATATATCATTTCATATTGGTGATGATTGGGCCAAATTTCAAACTTGAATTTGTCACTCCATAATACTCTATTTTACTGATCTTTTTTTCAATTCCTCAGAAGCTTAGCCATTTCATCCTGTTCCCCTCCTGTAAATGTGGTTTCTTGGCTTCTACTCTTCCAAAAAGACTATTCCTGACCAATATTCGTCTAATCCAATGGTGGCTGAAAAACCTTTGCACTGTACTATACACAATTTTCCAGAAGTTGGTTGCAAGTTTTATTTTTATCTTGTATTAACTAGCATCACGAGGCTTTTGATGCTTTTCACCTGCTGCTTGACCTGCCTATACACCAATATCTCTGTCCCTTTCTAAATTAAAGTGAGCTGCACACCCTTCGGGCCCTGACTGAGCTGGCCTTGCCTGCTTCAACTCTTCCCCAACCCATTCTGAGAGTTTGGTTGAATTCTGGGTTGATGCACTTGGGCATCTACAGCCCTCTGTGGGTTGCCGTCTCCTATATCAGCTCTGCATCTGTACCCGCAGCTTGGCATAGAGCTGTGGGATGTGGGTTTTTAATCAAATCTGCATGGCAAACTGCAGGGCACTTGGGATCAAATAGGATGTGTAGAGAGTGGCGAGACCATACTGATAAAGCAAACAGAAGCCAAACAGAGTAACAGCAACAAAGATTAAAACAAGATTAGTTTTGCACAACAGGACCAAAATCTACTTTTGCGGTTATATTAAAATAATAGTTCCTTAAATATTAAACACAAACTGTAATCCATATGTTACCTAATTTGTTAGTTTTCTTTACTCTGTTCATACATGTACATTTTCGTCAACGTCCTGTTTCAAAGAATGTAATGTGGCTGTTAAACAGTACATACCTGTAGAGTAAATGATTAAAGCCTTAAATTAAAAATGATTGCTTTTATGGTATGTTGCTGTTTGGAAAACTGGAAACTTTTTTCCAGTAATAACAAATATATATTACACAAATGAAAAATAAAATACAATGAATACATCTTGTCCAAGTGAGATTGTACAGCTTAACAAGTTAGCTTAACTAGTCATTCATAATACAGACTTTACACTGTGAGCTATTTAAGAACAGCAAACTCTAGGGTTTGAAGCATTCCTGCAATATCTGTAGAAGAGCCAGCCTAAGGCTTATGTAAGCTCCCGTGATCCTTCATAAAGAGCAGCAGTGTGTAAGGCAGGACAGTGGATCATAGCATTGTTACTCCTTTCAAGTCACTCTGACAGAGGGGAGAGGTCGCTTATGCACCTAACAACAGACAGGGTTGCAATTTTTTTATTTCTTCATTTTTGATCTGACACAGCTCATATCACCTCTTATCAGCTCATATCCACAGCAGATGTCATACTGACATACTTCACAGTAACAAGTTATGTATGATTACACAGGTGTGATGGCAAGTTGTGTATACTATGTGCATTATGTGTGTATTTATATGCACAGTCGTTTTAGTGATGTCATACAGTAGTAAGATGCAGAAAGCTATTGTAAATATATGTTTTAGAGAGACTATGAAAATATTAATACATAATTTTAATACAAGAAAAAAATCATTACAAAACTGTATTTATGTTAAAATGTGCAAGGTCTTTAACAACTACAACATAATAAAATACATGTTTGGATATAGACCAAGCAAATACAAGTGATGATAGGGATTCAGATCAGCAGATCCTGGAACCAGTCACAAGCCACCATATGACATGGGCAAAACTAATTGTCATAATATTTAAGAAACAATATTTTCCACAATAAATAAATATATATTTGTCCTATTTTGTATATATAACATTTTTCAAAACTTTTTCAACCACTTGTCAGCTGGTTAAAGCCATTACCATCGAGAGGATCAACACTGGCTTAGCAATTTTGGGTTTGTCTCATTTTCTGCTCATCAAATATGTATAAAATATGAATTTACACTTGCATGACAAACTCATATTGCTCAGGTAGTGCACACACAGGGTTGAGTCATAATGGTGCCTTCTTGCCAAGGAGCAGAACTACTATAGTACCATAACTGTAGCAGAACTAGAAAATACAGAACATTTGAATGCAGTATTAAGTATTCTATACATTACTGTGTATTTATTGTGACACTTAAGCAATGCAAGCATTTGGCAACTCTACTGGGATGCCAAGTTGACCCTTTTATAGTCAGAAGAAGCTTTTTGGAGGGGTAGAAGCAAAAAAACAACAACAACAAAAAACAACAACAACAAAAAAACCCCCACTATTTCAGAAGAGGAACAGGATGAAAAGCCTAAGACATTCTGAAGCTCACAAAGATTGAAATGGAGATCAATGGAAAAGAGTGTTATAGATACTCTAAAACTGGCTTTTTTGGGGGGGTCAAATCGTTGACAATATGTTGACAATATGGTTAATGTACCATTGTTAAAGCAACAACTCTAATACTGGCCCAAGACCTAACACAGTACTGTATGTCAAACTCAGTCTGCCACCCATACCTTGTTTCAAGCCAATATTATTAATTAATACCTGTGTGTTTTAATGGTCAGCGCTTCTCGTAAATTAAGGGTGCGCTCTTTAGTGGTGTGTCTGACAAGGAGGAAAAACTGTAGCAAGACTTCAAACTGGCAGATTCCTTTGGGGCACCCTTCTCTGCCACTCAAATTTACACAGGCCAAATAGCAGCTGAGTGCAGATTACAGTTTTAGCTTCCCTAAGATGCTACCACAGCGGCCACACACTGCACTCGCTCCTAGAATAGGATACAATTAAACTTCCCGTGTGTAATAACAGGGCTTTCTGAATGCAGCTGTGTGTTTCCTCTCACTCCTTTATGTTTTCCTCTCTCCTCCAGGCACTGATATAGTATTAAACCACAGGCAGACCTTCTCCAAACAGCAAGTATTCTTAAAATCACAGAGTCAGAACTATTGTACAACTTTGGCTTTTGTTTAACAAAGAAATAGCCCCATGCCATTTTGTTCTGGTATTATTTTAAAACAAGTGTTACGTATAGGGTTCCAATGGATAAACAAGAAATGTGTCACAGTCTCCGTGTGGCAAAGCTAAAAATGCCTAACAAAGCAATAACGCTGGTGAAATTTTGTTTGGAACACAGTAATCAGAGTGAATGGGAATTGAGCTCCCCTTTGCACCTGGTCTGTTATTTCTATATGCTGTGTGTGTTTTGGCTCTGCTAACTGCAATATATCCAGTGTTGCTGAGCTAAAGCAGTGCGGACAATACCTTTGTAGTTAGGAGGGCAGAAGCAGGTGTAGTTGTTGATGCCATCTACGCAGGTGGAGTTATTCTCACAGTCATTGTCTTCACAGTCATCAGGATTCACTTCACACCGCTGGCCTTCAAAACCAGGTGGACACACACAGCTGGAGTGAAGGGAAAGCATAGACATCTTGTGTTAGCTCATGTATTTCTGGAAAATCTTTATTTGACAAATAACCATAACCCATGTGCTTTGGTTAAATTCACATGAACAAAGGTAACCAACTGATGATCCTTACACACAGTATTAATAGTTACTGACTCATAACGCACTGTTTCAGTTACTACGTAACGGGGCACACCTGGTCTGTGTCATGTGAATTAAGACTCAGACCATTGACAGAAGGAGAGCAGAGACTCACTATCATCTGGTGAGGTGAAACACACATATACACTCAACGTCCACTTCATTAGGTACACCTGTTCAACTGCTTATTATTGCAAATATATAATTAGTCAATCACATGGCAGAACCTCAATGATTTCAGGCATGTAGACATGGTCAAAACGACCTGCTGAAGTTCAAACCAAGCATCAGAATGTTGATGAAAGGCGACTGAAGTGTCTTAAATTAAAGTGGCATGGCTGATGCCACTCGGTACAACCAAGGCATCTCTGAATACACAACATGTCAAATCTTGAAGCAGATGAGCTACAGAAGCAGAAGACCACACCTGCTGCCACTCCTGTCAGCACAGGACAAGTAAGTGAGCCTACAAATTTCATGGGCTCACATAAAATGGACAACAAACGATTAGAAAATGTTTCACTCAAGGTCTGTTGAGTCTCGAATTCTGCAGCGATATATATATATATATATATATGTGTGTGTATAAAAGACAAACAGTGTCCCACTGTTCTTTACTGGTCATTTACCACATTACTTTGAATAATGGTATGATTTAAATTATGTAACTAATTCACTTTATAGTAGTATATAGTCAGTAGGAAAATGTAATGTGAAGCAAAAGCTGAAATTAGGAAACATTATTCTGTTCTTTCTGTGAGCCCAGTGGTTTTTGGGCTTTAACCAGCTTTTTCTTAGTTTAACCTCGAAGAAGCACGATTATTTTAATAATTGAGGACATGCTATATAAAGTGAAATGAACAGTTCCTGGTAATTGACTGTAACTTTTGAACCTTAATTTATACCGTGGCTTGGCACCAATGCTGGTTGTGGCTTTGCAGGAAGCTCAGTGTTTGATAGAGCTCTGTCTCCATGGAGACTTGCCACAAGAGACCAGCAACACTTATCTCATCCAGTAACTGCTGCCCACGCTGACTGGTGCCACCCGGGCATCCCCTCCCTCTGCCCATTATCCGCCAGTCAGACTACCACATTTCAGAGACAACTCTCCCTCAAAGTGATGAGGCTAAAGCACATATATCAACTCCCCCAACACTGACACTGACCTGCACCACAAACGCACCCCCTGACCCCACCATATCTGAATGGTTCTCTCTGATTCATTGCTTTTTTGTAATGCCAAGTAGAGCTTGATGTTGGCTCATTTGTTGCTTGTCTGGATGCAGAGGCTGAGGTCCCTTGGTGATCAAATGGAAAGGACAAAGCTACACATGTTTGAATGTTACAAAGTAATTTAGGAGGCAGGGAGCATCTTAAAGTAGGAGGTTTATTGGAACATAAAACAAACCAAGCAGACTCCTGCCTTTTAGTTTTACCCAGAGATGGAGGGCAGTGAAAATGGTCTTTTACCTGTAATGGCCCTCATAGCCAGGGATGAGGTGGCACGTGGCCCCATTGACGCATGGTTGACTCAGGCATGCGTTCATGGCTATTTCACAGTTCTGGCCCTAAGAGAGGGAAGGAACAAGAAAACATTTGATGTACATTCAGTACAATCAAATTCCACACAAATGTGGTTACAACCATTTGGTTAAAACAACTATTAAAGAGCGTCTTTTCAAAAGTTGGCAGTGAACTGTGGCAAATTTAACCATGGGTTATATCTAGTCCATGCATGTTTATAATCCATGCTGTCCATGCTACAAGTGAGTAACCTCTGCCATAAGATGTTTATCATATAACTCTGTGAGCTCAATCTTACTATGAATAGCTTACATGATTACAAACCTAAATCTTTTATAACTCATTTTAAATGGTGCTGTAAGTGCCATGCTATTATTTTAGGTAAACATTGAAAAAAGATATTCAGATTGTCCAAGACTGATTCCTCATAAGGTTACAGCAATAATTTACAAAAACGCTTGTTTATTAAGATTGAATACACAATTGAATACATTACATACAGTACTGTGCAAAAGACTTTGCAAACCATTTTTTGCAATTGTATAGTGACCATATATGATTATGTCTTAGTCACTGTATTAGAATACAACCAGAAAATACAGGAAATCTGTATGCAGCCTTAAAAAAAACAAGAAAAAAAGCTTTTATAGGCTACAGTGGCAAGTCTTTAGCGTGAACTCCACTAACACTTGAGAAATAGCAGTATTGGACATAGTTATCAAAGAAGCATGATCATGAATGGGTATTTTGGAAATGTAGCAGCCAAGAGACGACTATGCTAAAGCTCACAAACATTGGTGGAAAAGAATACTATGGTCTGATGAATCAAAGTTGGAATTTTTGTGTCCTATATTTTCCAATATGTTGTAGATGGTGTTTATACCAGTCCTAAAACAACAAACCTGATAGTGCTTTTGAACTTCATTTGGGGTTGGTCTTCTTTCTATAGTCTCTGTTTTGTATATTATACGTGCTATAATACAATTAATTAATTGATATTTATCTATTTTTATAATTGTCATATATTTATTATTTAATTTAATTAACATAAATTATGTCAACTTGGCCCAGCCAAGGTCTCCTCCTCATCACAGACAGGAAGCGTTTCCTTTCCTCTGTCCCATAGGCTTGTTCACTTGGGAGCTTAAATATTTTTAATGCTGCTTTCAGGAAATATTCCAATATAAAAAGCTACATATAAATAAATTTGGCTAGTCATCTTCTCCTTAGCCAGTCGAGTACTTTTTAGTAAGTTTTCAGTGATACAGTAAACTATGTGACTTTGGCATAAGCACAAGTCGTCTATGGTTAAGTTTGGGGATTTACCCAAGCTTTCTCCTTCTGCTAGACTTCAGAAGCAGGAACTGAGATAAAAGTTTGCTGGTAGGCGCCAGCACACACAGTACACATTTTACTTGAGGGATTATTAGAAACTGGAAAGCAGGCATTATTGTTATATACACTGCTCACAACTTTGGGGGATATTTCATTTTAAAATATCTCCTAATTTTTGTGAGCAGTATACTATTAAATGCGTGAAACAGTAGTATGTTTGTGTTACCCACATTCTGGCTCAGAGCAGAAAATAATATTGAGAATATTATGTTCATGGGGCTTGGATAATGCATGCAGGTTCACTTAATAGTCTGTGGCTCTCACTTATTTTAGTTTCAAACAATCTTCCTGCAACAGTATTCTTATTTCCTCTCTAGTCACAGCTATGGTGGCTTATTCCTCTCCCACTCTGTCTGGTATTTGCACTGATTCCCTTGCCTCCTTGTAATTAACCTGTTCCCATAGGAGGAGGTGAATGTGAGTGGTGAATGTAAGTGGCTGTCAAATCTAAATCTAACTGAAAAAAATAGTTTTCTCACACGCATTTACACACGCACGCACACAGACGTACACGACAGAGCTTGAGATGAAAAAAAATCTTAATCTGGTTCGGGTTTTTAGTCTAGATCCTGCTCACTCCCGGTCTCAGTCTTGACTCAAACTCGACCACTAAAAGCCTTGGTCTTGACTCAGAGCTGAAGTGTCCTGTCACTGTCTAGTCTTGGCTCTAGGTAACTAGGTAGGTTTGATTACAAGGTAAAAAATGTCAGATTCTTTCTCACAATGATATATAAACAAACACACACACACACACACACACACACACACACACACACACACACACACACACACACACACACACACACAC
>JAUZSU010139243.1:0-15709 GCA_034780255.1 Parotocinclus maculicauda | reverse complement strand
TTACACGTATTTAATAGGATTTGATTCGGTACTTTAGGATTTGGTCCGAATAAGCGGCTGGTCCCATTAACCGGAATCGACTGTATTAACAAAATACTGACTGAAGTAAAAATAACACACATAGATAGAAATGTCAGGTTGTTGCACAACTTGAAGTTCCGTCTCAGGCAGATATGTAAGTTATTACAAGACTGTTTAGATTAAACACTGGAGGGTATAAACGGTTTTTCTGTCCTATAAATACGATCTCAGGGGTTACTCTTGGGTAGTGTACCCATTGGTGAGACTGCTAGACATGTTGACAGACTTTGAGACTCTGTGGGAGAGCATCATTGGGCTGAGAGAAGCAGGCTGGTTTGTTTCAATGAATTGCATTGGGAGTGTTGGGAGGACTGGTTCTATTAGGGCATGCAGATACAGGGAGCTGGCTCCAGACAGACCAGACAAACAACCAGTAGATAGGATAGTTTCGTTTGTTTACCATCCAGACACGGGTCGCAACCTCAGACTTGCTACACACCCCAGTCTCTTTTTTTCTGGCACTTAGCAGAAGGTGTACTGTTTGGGATCTGATGATGGTCAGGTTGGAGCATGAAGGTGGTGAACTTATCAATCCTGCCTTTGCTGTGGGGAGATACACTGTCCTAACTGCTGTCCTGATTATCTGGGGAGCCATCACATAGGACAGTCATTTACCCTTTGCAGTGATACGAGGGACACTAACAACTCAACTATATGCGCAGGACGTCCTGCAGCTACGTGTTGTACAGTTTTCCCCAACAAGCTTATCCTTTTGCTCGAATATTGTAATCATCTACATATATCAACATTATATTCAGACATATAACATTTAATTCGATTTCCCGTTCTTGGTGACACATTGAGAAGTTGGAAAAAATGCATACAAAGAGCAGACAGGACAGTGCAAAGGATTGATTTGAAGAGGTGTGTTCACAGATTTCTGGGTTAGGGTTACAGTTAGGGTAAGAGTAACTCTGGGCAGTCCTGACTAGTCTGGGAAACTTATTTCACTACATTGAAACATCGAAATCTGGCCTATGGTTGCCCTGAAGCTGAAGATTTGAGTTGTCTTGCAGGTGTGTAGTTTAGACTCAGAATCAGAGCAAAACATTTTTAAGGCCTAAAAAGCCAGGAAAATGTTATCCTTTTTTTACCACTGACAATTTCTCTTTTAGTTACTCCTCCTCTCCATTTTATCCGTATATGTAACCAAATAGGACTTATTGTACAGAACTTATTATCTGTTTTTACCATGTTTTGTGTTGATTTAGCCACAGAAACTGTCCTGGAAACTGTAACTGGATGCAATGAGCAGGGTATCTCACACATGCACAGTCACATCTAGGAAACAGTCAGTCCACCTATTGACTTGTTTTAGGGAATCTTTAAACACAATCCATGTGTATAAAGGTTTAAGCCAAACCATCAAAAGTCTCGGACTGTTGTTCTCATTATTCTTCATTTTCTAAGCTTTAAGCTCCATTTTCCATTGTGCCAATAATAAGGTGGGAGAAAGCATCAGGAGAGGCACTGCATAAGTCACCTGTCATATATGCTATTTAAATAATTCCGCAAATTGCGGGGTCTTTGTAGAGAGAACGGCAGGTAATGCTGTGACAGGAGTTTTTGTGTATGTTGAACAAAGCAATTTGAACAAAATAATTAGACAAGAGAAACGTTTGAAAGGAGAATTGAACGTCTAATAAGAGAAATTTAAGATCTAAACGATTGTTTGAAAGACTACAGAAGCTAAACAGGGACCTGAGAATAAAATCAGGAAAAAAAAGTAAAACTGAGACGTCTTGGAGACGTCTTAATTAAGAGAAGGTTAAAAGACAGTCCTAATGCAAAGAGATATACAAATTGTTATGATTTGTGTGAGAGGACCCAAAGATGCGGAAAATGAAAGAACCCCACAAGGTATAATAAGAATTGGAAAATTACTAAAAAGGCATAGCAAAAGGCTCTCCAAACTACAAAAACAAAACGGCGTTTTAAGGTAAGCCTCATAACACAAATAGGTCATAGTAAAGAGAACTTTGAATAAGCGAAACTGTAAAACATGAAAATATTAAGTTAAAACTAGAGTGAAAAAACTCGAAGCAGAAATAAGAGTAAGATAAATAAGTACAGAAATGAAAAGAAAGACATAAATAAAAACATTAGGCCATTCATACACGCTTAAGGAAGCATAGACTATCTCAGCCTCAGTTTGTTGCTTTAAAGCATTTTGAGCATCTAGGCTTGCCTTTGGTTTGATTTGGGATTGGCCTTTTAAGATGTTGTAAAGATGTTGTAATGTTGTAAAGCTGCTTTGAAACAATGCACCATTGTAAAATTTTGCTATGTAAATAAATTTCACTTTGACTTCTGACTTTAAAGTAGCACTGCTAAGGATTGTGCTCCTGCTGGCTCATCATTTGTTGGTATAAACTGTTGGGATTAAAAAACTGAACAGCAAACTTCACATATGGGTGTTAAAAACAAACAAACAAGCACATGCTCTAAAACTGCAGTGAAAAAACTCGAAGCAGAAATAAGAGCAAGATAAATAAGTACAGAAAGGAAAAGAAAGACATGAGTAAAAACATTAGGCCATTCATATGAGCTTAAGGAAGCATAGACTATCTCAGCCTCAGTATTTTTTAATGCATTATTGCAGTATGTATTATGCATTGTTTTCCTATAATTGTTTAAACCTGCATATTTTGGGACTCAGTTCCTCATGTCTTACTTGACAGGCACGTGATCTGACTGCCATTCAAACCCCTGAATGATACGGTTCATAGAGTCCAGCAAAATGAGAGTCTTGGGGTTGAGTCCCACTCGGGTTGTGTTGTATAAGCAAATGTAACATCCAAGCACACACACACACACACACACATTCTCTCTCCTTCTGTGTGATTCTATATTATAAGTACAGTATACATATAGTGAATAGTTCCAATTTAATTCAATTCAATTCAATTCAATTTTATTTCTATAGCGCTTTTTACAATGGAGCATTGTCTACAAGCAGCTTTACAATATTACATTATCCAAAAAGGCCAATCACAAGTTGAGCAAGCCTAGGGTGACAGTGGCAAGGAAAAACTCCCTGAAAGTGGTAGGAAGAAACCTCGGGAGGACCAAGACTCAACAGGGGACCCATCCTCCATGGGTGGCCTAGATGTTAATTAAATAAATACTTAAAAGTATATCAAACTATAGCAAAATTAGGTAAATCATTTAAATCAATAACAAATTAATAATACAATTTAAATTAGTAATAAAATCAATTTTGGTGGCGAAGCAAAAGTCTTAGGACACTCCATATAATTATTAAGCACTCAAGTTTCATAACATAAAGCGTGCACTTCTGGATTCTTCATAGACAAACAGTTTCAGTAGGATAGGATAATTAGTTTGAGAAACTCTGATTGAAAACTTGGCTGGTTGAAAGTGAGTCAAGGCTTATTTTCTGACATCAGAAGCCGACCTCACAGTCCTGTTCCAAAATAGTGAAAAGCCTCTTCCTTTTAGAGGAACAAAAGTTGGGGCAAATTCTATACAAATACCCATGTTTTGGGTGTATTTTTTCTGATGTCCACATACTTTTGTCTATATATTATACATCACTGTACAAAAGTCTTAGGCCTCTGTATGTCATTAAAAAAAATCTCTAAATTAGATTATCCATCCATCCAACCATCCATCAATCCATTATCTTCCACTTAATCCACATGGGGTCGTGAGTCAGCCGGTGCCCACCCAGCAACTCTGGGGCAGTCACACACGAAGGGCCCTTTAGGGACATTAGAGACACCTATTAACCTAACATGCATGTCTTTGAACTGTGGAAGGGAAACCAGAGTACCCAGAGTAAACCCACACAGACACATGAGGGACATGCAGACTCCACACAGAAAGGACCCAGGCCACTCCACCCTTGGACTGAACCCGGAACCTTCCTGGTCTGAGGCAGCGGTGCTAAACTAGAATACAACCAGAAAATACATGACATTTGTGTGTTGTATTGTATAACATGTGAAAAGGCTAAAATATGCTAAAGCTTACAGCGACTGGAATAAAGATAAGGGGAAAAGATGATTATGGAGTGAAGTTCAGGTTTAAAAGTTACAATTGTTACATATGGTCATACTATTATTGGTAAAACAACAAATCTAAAGGTGGCCTAAGACTTTTGCACAGTACTACAAATTTTTGTTGATCCTTTTTATCCGTTAATTAACCCGATTGAACCACATACTGCCAAGTTAGTGTCAGGGGTTGAGAATGGTGACAACCAGTCAAGTCAGTGTTGGCCCCTGAACGCTAAATGAATTTGGGTGGCCTGAGAATGGGTGTAGTGTCAGATGGAAAGTGAACCTAAATAAATGAGATATAGTAGGTGTAGCTAATAGTCCTGGTGCGTACAAAGCACAGATTACTTGTCCATAAGGTTCATGCTTTTACAGAAATGCTGCAGTTGTCCCTGGTTTGCTCTTGTGTTTTTATTATTCAAAATATGATTTAAAGTCTGTAGCAGTTACAAGGCGGTTCTCACTCTCCGTAGGAAGACACTGTTGTTTAATCATTGTTGATGTGTGGTGCTTTATTACTGGCTGAAAGTATGAGCTCACAACGTCATGCTGCGCTAATAATCATCGCCTGCAACCTCAGTGCCCTCGCTCACTTTCTCTCTCTCTCTCTCTCGCTCTCACTCTTGCTCTCGCTCTCGCTCTTGCTCGCTCTCTCTCCTGTTGTGCTATAGCGTAACACTGCGGCGTCTCATACTAGCTGACAGTGCGCTGATTTCTGCTGCAGCACAGAAGCACGGTGTACCAGAGCACGAAATTTGTATGTGTGTGTGTATATGTGTGTGTGCGTGCACACAAAGAAACGTCCTTCTACTAGAAGTTTGTACCCCTGCTTTTGTCCGTCGTTCCTTAGCCTCGTCCCACAGCCTCGTCCCACGTGACTGTCTTTCTCTCTGCGCTGCAGTTGCGCCGCTGCTCCGACCTCAGGTCGCTCGCAGATGCGGTAAAGATGCATTTCATTAACGGCTGCTCGTTCAAAGTCCAGCCATAAGTCAAACAGACGCTGAACGTCTCTCGTGGGACGGGCGACAGGGGGAGGGATCGCATTACTTTGATCAGCACGAAAGCCCTTCTTTGTCCGCACGTTGCTCTTTCGTTCCCGCTGTCCCATCTTCCCTGCATTTCAGCTCAGGCTCTGCTGAGAAAGCAGAGTGTTTGATTATCCTGATGCTGCAGCACCCAGATACGTGCATGGACTTAATGGTGCGGTCCGACCTGGCCGTTTCATAAAAATGCATCAGCTAATCATGGTCTTCCAATCGAGTGTATTTCTTTTGAATGTGGAGTCCATGGACAGAGCGCCAGTCCATCTCTAGGTTCTGTAACCACACCACCCAGCCTTCACATCACAAGCCCTATGTGGGTTTTAAACCCTTTTCCTTAAGAACTGATTATATATATGTGTATATATATATATATATATATACTACGTAATTACAGCCAAAAGTTACACCAAAAATTGGTTATTAGTCTAAAGGTGGTCCCCCAATTTGCTTCCACTACAGCCTTTGTTCTTCAAAGAGGGCTTTCCACTAGTTTTTGGATCATGGCTGTGAGATCGGCTTACGATGTTAGACAATTAATCCTGGCTAACTTTTGGCATTCTAGTGCATTTTTAAGGTGGCTTTATCGGAGATGCCAAACCAATTGTCTATAGACTTTTAAGAGTCACTGGGGTATCAGTACACTCCAATCGACTCCCAGTTTGTCTATAGAGAATCCAAAAATGTATGATTTTATATTATGAATGTGGGCTGCTGAAAAAGCAGAGCTCAACAATTAGAAGGGATGTCCACAAACATTTGGCCACATATTGTAACTGTTAGGGTGACATCTGTGACTGACATGCTGTGTTTCTTAACAAACTATAATCCAGTCCTATAATCCCATCACACCTTTCCAGTCTGAATGACACGTTTACCTTAATGAACTGAATTGATCCCAGCCTTTGCAGAAAGCTTCTGAACTTGGATCGATTTGTTACTGGTGCAGAAATAAGTTTCATGCAGATGTTTGCTCCCATTAGGCCTAAACTTTTGCACAGGTCTGCCAGCTGAAATATGTCACGTATCTGTCAGTTAGATTACATTCTTCTAATCATCTCATGGTTTTTTTTAAGCTTGTTAAGACATTAAGCAGCTACAAAGCATTACATGTTGTATCTTACAGCTAGAAAATGGGACTGGGGCAGCTTAGTGGTTAAAATACTTGAATGTAAACCAGAAGATCCAGGGTTTAAAGCTGACCTCTGTCAAACTGCCACTGTTGGGTCCTTGAGCAAGGTCTTCAGTTACTCAGATTGTAAGATTGTACCAGCTATAAATCTCACAGTATAGTGGAGAGTAGATCAGGTGTATGGCTGATAATGAAAATGCTTCTTTTTTGCAGTTTTCTGGAATTTAATACAGAGATTTTCGTTGCAAATCATATACACAGCATTAGAATCCTAAAATAAAAAATAATTTGATAAATAGTTAATAAGGGCATTATAGTGGCTCGGTGTTTAGCGCTGCTGCCTCACAGCAAGAAGGTCCTGGGTTCAGTTCCAGGGTGGAGTGGCCTGGGTCCTTTCTGTGTGGAGTCTTCATGTCCTCTCCGTGTCTGCATGGGTTTAGTCTAAGTTCTCCGTTTTCCTCCCACAGTCCAAAGACATGCACGTTAGGTTAATTGGTGTCTCTAAAGAGATTGGTGTCTAGGGGTGTTACTGCCCTTGTGCCCAGGTGGGCACTGCCTGACGTGCGACCCCGTGTTTAAAGCGGAAGATAATGGATGGATGGAAATAGTTAATTAGTAAACGTTCCGAATCTTGCTGTAATGGCAGCTTGAGCTGGCATGAACTCTACAAGTTTAATATTCGAACCAAATATTAGTTTTTTAAAAATATTTTTATTAGTATAACGTTGCAGCATCCATGTTAATTCGATTACATCGATACCAGGCAGCCGCACTCACACAGGGGCCATTTAGAATGACCATTTAACTCAATGCAAGTCTTCAGAATGTAGGAAAAAACAAGAGCACCCAGAAGAAACCCATACAAACAAGGGGAGAACATGCAAACTCCCCACAGGCGCAATCCGAGGTCAGGATAGAATCCGAGGACCTATGGGGCTATGCAGCGACTGCGCTATCTTTGCTTGCTCTGAATGCTCGGCTGTCTCTTTCTTCCATATCTGCTTGATGGGGTTTAGTTGAGGGGAACATAACAAATACCTTCTGTAATGTGTTCTTTATCCAGATTTCATTCTGTGCTCCTTGTACACCAGTTTCCTCCCACGGTCTAAAGACATCCATTAATCTTTTACTTTAAATCGGCCTGATGTGAATGTGTCTGACTAGTATCAGTGTACAACCTTGGCCGTGTCGTCAATAGCCATTGATGCTGAAGCGACGTTAAATAAAAATAACAAAGCAAATGCTGCGTACATGATTTATAGGAAAGCTATTGAATTAAATCCAAGTAAAATGCAAAATAGAAGCAGTTTTACTAATGGTCTCAGAATTTTGTTTTTTACTGTTCAGAACGTTGTTGGGTTAAACATCATTATACCTTACAAAGCAAAAATGACACTTCCGTCCCTCTGCATTTTTTCCCCTCATTCCTCAGACTCAGGTTATAAAAGAAATGATCAGCAGCAAATGAGTCGCCATTAAAACAATGCAGCATAATGTTTTATCTGCCGACTTTATGGTCCCTCCTGCTGTGTGAGCACTTTGCCGTATGATTACTGTCCATGGTGCATTTGTGGATTTCTCTTCTCTCCCTCCAGCTCAGAAATCAACAAAGACGAACTAGAATTTGCTGAATGCATTGTCAGGGCCCACCGAGCGTTTGGTGACCATGCAGCAGAACCGACCTGCTCACCTCCGAACCCTCAGTGCCATGGGTGAACTGACCCTCGAAGCAACAGCCTAGAGTTGTAATAAACAGGGACATACAGTACTGTCCAAAGGTCTTAGGCCACCAGTAGATCTGTTTTACATTTACAGCATTACAGCAGATACTCTTATAGTCTTACAGTCCAAGCAATTGTGGGTTAAAGGCCTTGCTTAAGGACTCAACAGTGGCAGCATGGAAGAGATCGGATTTGAACCCTGACTCTTCTGGTCCATAGTCCAGTATCTTAGCCACTAGACTACCACAGTCCCATTTGTTGTTTTAACAATTGTATAATGAGCACATGTGATCAATGTACATGTGTGTACACAAAATAAAAAAAACTAAATTTGAGAACAAAGTGGTTTCTAGAGACAAAAGTCAGTTCTTGATATGACATCCCCTGGCACTAAGTCTATATTAAACTCTTTAGGGTAGACTGCCCTGAAGTTTTCAGAAAGTAATCCTCTGTTATATTGTAACAGGCTTCTTTCTGCATTTTACAGAGTTCATATTTAGTTTTAGGATGTCTTTTATTTATTTATTGCCCATGTAATCCTGTACTGTCTCCATAATATTCATGCTTGGACATGTTTCTGTTTTTTATACTGCATACAAATGGGTGTTTGCTAATAAAGGGACTGAGAAATAATACACTGCTCACAAAAATTTGGGGATCATTCATTATGGGAAATGTAATTTTCAAATAACCCCTAATTATTGTGAGCAGTATAATATATGGTCATTATAAAATTCATAAAACATCACATCTAGAGGTAACTTAAGACTTACTGCACATGATTCTTAGAAAGCTGTTTTGTTCCTTTTGCCAAATATTTCTAGTGGGGCAAAAATACATTAATTAACATCAGGCAGCGCTTCACCTTCAGGGTTTTCCTCGACCTGCAGCCTGAAAGTAATTTACTTGTTTAAACTCAAATGAAACTTTTATGGAAGATGTACAATTAGTTTCTCACCTCTGACTGAAATACATTCTTGTTGATTTTCTCTATGAAAACTACACTCATCGGCCACTTTAATAAATACACCTGTTTAACTGCATGTTAAGGTAAATATCCAGTTAGCCAATCACATGGCATCAACAAAGCATTTAAGCATGCAGACACGGTCATGAGGATCCACTGACGCTCAAACTGAGCTTCAGAATGTGGACGTGGTTGAAGAAGTCTGCTAAGTCTAGAGCAATTTGCTAAATGGGTCTGCTAAAAAATGTAAATGTAAATATAAATGTAAATTCCTTTGCACAGTTTGGACACTTTTAACTTTTTAATACCAGCAAGCATCACATAAACTCCACAATCTACCTGAGTGTTGTTGCTGACCACGTGCCTCCTTTTATGAGCACAATGTATGATCTTTTGAGGGCTCCTTTCAGCAGGATAACACACAAAAGCTCAAATGATCTCAAACTGGTTTCTTGAACATGACAATGAGTTTGCTGTACTCAAATGTTTCCAGTACCTTTTTGAATCGATTCCAGGCATTAGGACAGATATGAAGGCAAAAGGGGCTCCAACCCAAAGTGTTGGCAATTTTGTCTTAAAGTATTGAGACCATAAAAATAAAGCATTAAGGGATGATCTGGAAACAGCTAAAACATTTACCAATGTTGATCTTTTATAACTGAAGCTTTAATGATCAGTGAACTGTTTTGGGAGCTGTCCAGTGCTGAAATCACAGCTTGCTGGATTTGTTTATACACATTGCAACCCTTCAACTAAAACAAGCAAATACAGAGAGAGAAAGCAGAAGTCAGAGACTGTTAGTGAAAATGCTCTGTGCCTGGAAACGATTACAAGACCATCTTCAAAGAATATAAGTCCTAGGTTACGGAAGAAATTCAAAAAAGATCATGAGCAAGATGTAAAAGTCTAGGAGGTAACCTCTAAGCAACTAAAGGCCTTTCTCTCATCGGCTAATGTTAACGTTCATGAATCCACCTATATGAAAACACTGAAACGCTGTAGTATAAGAAATGGATCTCATCTTATTCTGACACTTTTGAGATGAATTACAATGCCAACTGTGGCAAACATCAATGTCTGACCTCACAGTCATGTTCTTAAATCACAAGGGAGAAGATTCTGAAAAGAGCTTAAGCTGTTGTGGCAGTAAATGGGGCTTGGACTCATAGCTGTGGATCCCTGTGGAAATAATTAGAGCTTCGTTGTGCCACTATTTGGAGTACAAACCAATCACAGAGTCAAACCAATAACTGATAATGGATCTACGTTTGCACTTTTGTAAGTCGCTCTGGATAAGGGCTTCTCCTAAATGTGAGAGATAGAGACGTGGGTTCACAAAACATTACATCGCTTGAGATCTCTTACCTAGAAGTAGGGATGTGCGATATTGACAAAAACACATGAGTGAGAAAGAGCCACATCTAGCAGTTGGATCTGGTGACGTGGACTGTGAGGTTGGTGGCATCTGTGTTTTGTCTTCTGTTTCAGTTTGTTGACTCATTTTTGTCTGAACTGGTGTGCTTTTAGGATGAACACTGTTTAAGGCGTGTTTCTGATTGACTGCAATTAAGATGTTATTATAGACGATCCACACTTTTTAATCCTAGCAGCAATTTAAAGCAACCAAACATTTACATTCATGATTTTTTGATTAGTTTGGGAGGGCGATGCCAAAAGAACATGCCAAACTCCACAAAGGCAGTGAGAATGGAACCTGTAGAGCAGTACCTTCTTGACACCAGCAGCTTTTACATGTCTGCCTGTATCGTCCTGCACTATAAACAGCTCTTTTCCCTCTGCGTCGCTTCCCTCCAGGTGTTTGGAAACATTTAGTGACACTGAACAGTGAAAGCTGGCGCTGAAAATAACCTCTGCACGTCAGACCTTGGGCTCCATTCGCACTTGAAAATGATGTTGTGACTTTAACATAAGGCAAGAGGAGGGTTTAGCGAGGTTTGGTGTATTTCTGACCTGAACCAAGCAACGTTTTAACATTTCTTTTTCTAATATGCAGTCTTTTTGTCTATTTCTTTTATCTTTTTGCATCTGGGTTATATTTAGCCATGAGCTGCATGTTTATTTATGATCCAGCCTGTAAATTTAGCATCTGTTGGTGCAAAGGTTTTTGTGCTTCATTTGCATAAGACGTAATGCAGCGAGCGCGATCCCTTCGTCTCCGCTCGGTGTCTACCAGCGACGAAGCTCTAAATATAGTGGGAAAATTAGCAGGGGGATACGAGCTTAGATCGCTCAATTCTCCTTTTTTCTGCGACATGCAGGTCTCCCTGCCTCTCCCCCCTCGCCCCCCTTTTTGGGAGCGTGGCTCGTTAGGATGGAGGATGCAGCAGTTTTCTCCGCACTGTTCCCGGTGTCACCTCCCCTTTCTCTGAGCGGAGGATTGGGCATGCATGAAGGTGTGCGGCATCGTTCGAGCGACGCAGCAAAATCCCCCGTGTTGAATTAACACCTAGAGTGATGAACGAGCGGCCACATCGCTCCTTTGTGCCAGGACGTGGTACAGGTTTGTTCAGCATGATAGGTGTGAATTCGGTGGCAGGGCTTCTGCAGGTTTCCTTTGTGGCATATTGCAGTGGCAGTGCTGACGGTGCTTAGTGAATCCAGGCAATAAAATCAGAACAATATGAAAATATGAACTTCCAGTCCTCAAGATTTGCTGTTTAACCCCCAGGACCTGTTTAATTTCAATTCAGTTACAACCTCATCCCTTTGTCTGGTTTCCCCGTTTGTCCCTGATTCCTATTAAGGTTTCTTCTGTGATGCATTTGTTTTAAAACATAAAAATAATAAGACGTCTGGGGTTATGTGTACAGCTTTTAGCAGAATATCTAGTAGGGGTAGGAATATCTAAGCACTCCACGATTATTTATGATTCAGAGGGCTGCAATTCGATTTATCGATTATTAATCGTATTCATCTTATTAATGTAAGATTTCTAGCCTGTGTAAAATCGTAGTCTGTGATTTAAAAACTCTGCGATGTGAGAGGGGGTATATGTGAGGGATTCATGTGTGTATAGTTAGCTCATATCTAGAAATATTACTATTTATTAATATTAAAATCTTAGACTGTGCACAGTATATCACTGGCAATAAATGCTGGGATAGAGTTTTTAATTCTTCTTTTTGTTCTTTCTGAATTGAGTGGAAGCTTTGAAATCTCTAGTTCGTCTCTGTTGTGTGACAGACTGTCTGGGTAGCGCTGCACTTCTGCTCTTATGTCTTCTGCCTTTTGCATTAGTTCGTCAACACTGTGTTAACATCCTTTTTTTAACATTTGTAAATTCAAATTCAGAATCACATTCAGAATCATCCACGTCCATCTAAGACTGCATTTTGCCCCACTCTTAATATCTAGAGTGAGCTGAGCAGATAATGTGCCAAAATGGCATCTTGGCACAACTGGGATTTGAGCGCACAATCTCCTGCTTAGTTGTTAGAACCACTGATCCACACTGCTACATCTCTTTCCATTTCCAGTCTCTGCATTCTGTTAGCTTGATCCCCTCTGATCTTACACCGCGTATCGTGTATACGAAGTGCTGGTAAATGCTTAATTCTGACTCTGATAGGCTACTACTGTGAAACTGGCTGGGCTGGGAAATATTCCTTATGAGACAGTACTCATGCTGCCATAAGCCTGTAAACTGAACCCGCACAATTAAATGCGAAAACCTCACAATGTCTTCCTTCCCTTTCTTCAGCATCCAACGAAATGGATTCACCCTCCGTTGGGAATCAGTTAGGGTTACTTACATACATACACAACATCTAATTTCTTTCACAGTACAACACTGGACTGGCAGCAGAATCCGGGCAAGAGCAGTCAAGCTTCCAGAAAGTCTCTGTGGAAAATATCCCTAACAAGGCTGGATCCCATATTGGTCCCTTCTCTCTACACAAGTGCACTACTAAAATAATAAATGAGTGCACTCTAGATCAAATAACACCCAGCTTTGGCGCAGTTTAGTACAGTAAGTCCCGTTCTGAGGGTGGGTTCACGTGTCAACCAGTTTGTAAGTCCAACAAATTTAGCCTGAGCGTCTAACTGGTAAGCCTCCAGCACTTTACTTGCATTTTGGTGTTCATCGTTATTGCTCGTCACTTCTTGAGATTGTCACTGCTTGTACATTTATAATTATTATTACAATAATTCCACAAAAAGGAGGTATGTACTGTAAACAGTTGGTGTCTCTACCTTGTGCACTTATCACACCACTCCTGTTTGCTGTAATTTGGATTTGTATGTCCAGGTCTTAGTTTTGTTATTCCAAAATAACAAAAATTGTTTTTCCAGTGTTTTTTTAAAGTTTATAAGTAAAGCTCTGCTCTGTACCGACTTCTAGTGTTCATCTTTCGCTTTATGTCCAGACATGATAGTTGGTAACACAACTACTTATTTAAGCTTGCATGTGACTGAGATCAAGTAAACAGCGACATTGTGCCTCCGCCATGCACCAGATATGTGAACTAACCTACCTTGCTGTCGCACAACTTTATATTCTGGTCTGATTTTTGTTTTGCATTTGTTTAAATAATTTTTGGTGTATTGCTTGCACATGTTCTCATCTTTAGAAGGTCGTTGGTTAAAGGTTCACGTCTAGGGGACTGTATATTACACATTACATCACAGGACCCACCATTCAGGACATCTACCAAAAACGCTGCCTGGGCAGGAACATCATCAAGGACACTTCTCACCCAAACCATGGACTTTTCACCCCCCTCCCATCTGGTAGGCGTTACAGGAGCCTCCGCTCCCGCACCAGCCGGCTCAGGAAAGGTTTTTTTTCCTGAAGCTGTGATCATGGCGCGGACACTTTAATTAACATTTCACTTCCACTTTCTTCATCCATGAACACTGCACCGACAATTTACATTGCACTGTCATTACCTGCACCTTTACCATTCTGTATATACATTTTATGCAACATTTTATGTAAATATCACTGTATATTGCAGTTCTGGTTGGATGCTAACTGCATTTCATTTACTTTGTACTTGCACTCTGCACAATGACAATAAAGTTGAATCTAATCTAATTGAATCTAATTATATGGCAAAAGTATGTGGACATGCAGTGTGTATTGTACAATGAATTGGCACACCGTCAGCGCTAATGACACAATTCTGTCTTGTGCTTCATGTCATGTTACACTGCATTGCCCAATATCAACAACCATTTCACGCCACTGTTACCGTGTTCATGCAGATTTTCAGCAGTTCAAAATGTACTTTCAACATTATTGCAGCCGGGATGCAGGAGTGAGACTAAAAATATGATCAATGACAATATGGATTAAATTAGTACAGACTGGTGACTCAAGTTGTGATTTAAGTTGCATGTTCAGAGTTTAATCTTGAACTCTCACGTCTTGAGAATCTGAAATATAGTGTAATGAGATATAACATGTTATAACGTGGCATAACAATGGAGAAAAGTGAACATAAAACTTATGCAATGGTGACTGTAGAATTGCAACATGCAGAAATACATAGAACAAGATCACCAGCTCATGTAGGAACAACAGGGGAAAGGAAACGCATTCAGACTACATTTAGAATGCTGTTCAAATTCTCACACTATTGTTTAGTTATACTGTTAGGACTTCTGGGTGGTTATGGTCTCCTCTGTCTCCCCCAAGGCAAGCAAGCAGAATTTAGACCTCAAATGAGGTAACAGTGGCATGAAACTTTTCCTAAAACACGTAGTTATATAAACAGGTGCAGTTCATACCAGCTCCAGTGCATGGTGTCATTACAGAAAAAGGGGAACATACCAAAGCTCTCAAATGTGTGTACTTTGTTTAGGTGTGGCACAGTGGTGCACATGGCTAATGCAGTTGTTTTACAGTTCTGAAATCCCTGATCTTGTTTGCATGTCCTTCCCATGTCTGTGTGTGTTTACTCTGAGTGCTCTTGAGTTTTCTCCCACATTTCAAGGTTTAGGTTAACTGGTCACTATAAACTGGTTCAGAACTAGCGTACTGATGTGACGTTGTGCCTGTTGTGAATGTGGAGGCCATTGAGGCTGATGCAAGTTAGATTTTATTACATATCCTGAATAAGGAACTGCTTTTGAAAAGCAATGAGTCTAGTGAGATTTTCACTAGTTGGCTGAATTTGAAGTGTACAG
This sequence comes from Parotocinclus maculicauda, assembly GCA_034780255.1. Taxonomy (NCBI): domain Eukaryota; kingdom Metazoa; phylum Chordata; class Actinopteri; order Siluriformes; family Loricariidae; genus Parotocinclus; species Parotocinclus maculicauda. The sequence goes on along the minus strand of JAUZSU010139243.1, from coordinate 593 downwards.
TAACATACACGCAGTTCTTTTCATTACTTAGATATCTTGCATGCATCTTTGGTATTAATGTATTATTTCTCCCACATTGGCAAATCACCAGCATGATTTTTTTTCCCCAAGAAATAAAAGTCCAGTTTCAGAAATTACGAATGTTCAGAATTCATGAGTGGCTTGTAATATGAATAAGTAAATAATGTTCTGGTTCAATCAATCAAATTCCTGATACTTGCATAGTACACTGAAGACCTTTTTGTGTGTGTGTGTGTGTCTGTCTGTCTGTCTGTCTAGTACATCGTTTCTAGTACATACATTGTGCCTCTACAAGGTAAAAATTTCAGCTCTTTCTATCCTTGTGGGGACATTTAGGATATTCTGATAGTCCTTGTTGAAGAAAATCTGTAACTTTCTTGTAGACCAAAAGAGCCAAAAAATTTGTTGCACATGAGGTTAAGGTTTATATATATATAATATATATATATCTGTATCTATCTATCTATCACATCTATCTGTCTAATATATATATATATATATTAGACAGATAGATTAGATAGACAGACAGACAGACGGACAGACACTTTATTAATCCCATGGAAATGAAGGAT
>JAUZSU010139232.1:0-15711 GCA_034780255.1 Parotocinclus maculicauda | reverse complement strand
TACAATTTCTACAAACGTGAGGGGTGTACTCACTTTTGTGAGACTGTATAGTCTGTATCTTCATATTTTCCCCTTTATATAGGGTGAGTCAAAAGTCACAGGACACATCATGGACTTTTCACAAAGATTGCCAAAACCATTGTTGATGTTTCTTCGTCAGTAGTGGTCTATGGACGACTACTTCATGGCTTGTCATCCACAGTCCTGGTTTTGCAGAATTTGGATATGAACAGTGCTGTGTGAAATTGATTATCTTTCTGGGTGTCAGCTGTTAAAGTCGTTGATATGATACAGCAGCTGCGTTCCCCAGACATCAGAATCATCAATTCCATCTTAAAGTACCTGTGATGAACAACAAATGTTTTGACTTTTGTGTTGGCAAATTTTGAACCACAAGATATATTGCAAATATTAATGCAGCAATCGACCATCTTTTCATTGGAAAAAAAACTTGCACTTGATCCAATATGGCGGCTTTCAAGATGTCATCCTTGTTCTGGACATAGTCACTTATTACTTACTGGAGTATTCAGATATACAATTTCCCATTTTGTTTTTGGCTTTTGACTCACCCTGTACTTTTTAATAGTATTGTATTCTCTTTTCTATAGCCTATTACAGTCTTTATACACTGCTCAAAAAAACTTAGGGGATATTTAATTTGAAATTACTACTTTTAAACTACAATAATAAACATTTAGATAACTTAGTTTAATTCTCTTACCTACAAAATCTAGGCTGCCCAAGGTGGTGAGGTGTCTTTTTGAGTCATGATCCGCCAGAAGTTTCTTCCTGATCACATTTAGGGAGTTTTTTCTTGCCATTGTCACCCTAGGCCTGCTAGGGCAGTGGGTCAATGCTCTGTTGTAAAGAGTGTTTTCTAATAAATTAAGCTTGACTGTCTTGACTTCTTGTTCACAAAAACAAACACGGAGTTGAAAGGCAGTTTAAGCAGGCACATTCCTTTCTACTAACGCTTAACAGAGATTGCATGGTTCTACAGACCAGTCAACAATGCATGTGGCTGAAATATCCAAAACCACTAATTAGTAGGTGTGTTCACATAACTCTTGATAATGCAGTGTAGTGAATTTCCAAAAATCTTAAACCCTGAAAGCTGGTGTTGAATACGTACAATGTAGAAGGTCATTGGCCTTGCACAGGGATGATCGTCCTCAGATCGTCCAGTTCACAGTTCTCAGTGCAGATAAGGTACATGAGCTTGTTTCTGTTCGATCTCTGCAAAAAAGAGAAGATTTCAATCAGCATGGATCCATAAAAACAAAATCACAGCCTCCTGAAAGTCATCAGTAAAGTGAGAAACACTCAAGTGCCCTGTTAAAGTCTTTTTCTAACGCTAACAGGCTCTCCCAGGGTCTGAATAATGATCCTAATTTGTCCCATGTCTGTCATTACAAAAATGAAGAAGGACGATTTGACAAATTCGGAAAGGCTTTATACACATTATTCACACCAGGAAATTTAAATGGCAGTTATTATCTGAAATATACTTGAAGCTCTTTAAGGTTACACAGCTGGTTAAGTGTAGGAGGTTGAAGAAATGAGCAGGAAAGCAAAGCCAACAGTAGACATAATGACCTACTTATACTTGCTCAATCCATGCGTTTTAAGTATTAGGATTATATGACGATTATAGCCACAAATTAGGAATGTAAACAATGAACAGGCATGTCTATGCATCGATTTTGCCACACATACTGATAAACTCATGTGTTTTAGAGGTTCTGCAAAGACTAAAAACTTGTATTAAAATAATTACAAAAATCCCATTCTGTTGTCCCAAAATGTGCTGCCATGTTTGAAAGGAAAAAGGTCACTGCATTAAATAATTTACATTTATGTAATTTAGCAGATGCCCTTATCCAGAGCAACTTGCAGTTAATACAGTCTTAAAAACCAAACAATTGTGGGTTAAGGGCCTTGCTCAGGGGCCCAACTATGGCAGAGGTGGGATTTGAACCGTGGACCTTCTGGTCCATAGTCCAGTACTTTAACCGCTAGGCCACCACAGTGCAAATGCACGATGCTTATAATTTACCCATAAGAATATTTTGCAGATGAACTTGCCCACAACTAAAGCCCAAGACAAACGCTTTCATGGAGAGCACATGCAAATCCCACACAGGTAAGTCCAAGGTAGGTAAGTCCAACTACAGTATATGCCATATGGTGATAGAAAAACGTTTGGTGAAGATTTGGATACACCATTTATACCACAGTACTTGCATATATTGTTTTTGTTTTTCCAGTATTACAGTAGTTGAGTCTGGTCTCTGTCTCAAGACCATAAACCAGTTGCCTCTGTCACCTCTCGGTCTCGACCTCATTTGAACTTTGTCTTGTCTCAGTTTCAAGGTAACATGGAAATTGTCATCGGGACTAGATGTGTCCCGTATTTCTGTTAATGTGCCAGGTAATATTAATTATAAGCTATGGTATCAGGGCCGAGCAAGGCATTTTTAATAGATCAGTATCACTTTATTGAGCAGTTAGAACTGTCTTTAGGAGATTTGGGAGCCAGTGTACACGCTCTAAACTTTACTACTGCAATGCTGCACTAAATGAAATTTATATAGTCTGCTTACCAAGATCCAAGATGTGTGGTTCCTTTATTAAGCAATAGACTGGTTACAGACCATTTTTACGGGTTTCTCAGTCGACTAATAAATTAAACTGCAATGTACACGTGTGCATAGTATTGGGTAGAAAAAAAAACAAGTTCCAGATCGAGACATGATATCAGAAAATCTTTAATATTAAATGATCAGTAGAAAACATTTAATCAGGACATTATATTATACTATTTTAAATTGAACATTTTAGTATTGTTATTGAATAATAAAGCTTTTTTGAGAGAATGTTTTATTGTACAAAGCTGGGGTGACTGGAGTAAGCTTAGTGCCCTCAAGGTCACACCTATTCACACAGGGGGAATTTTTAGAGACCCAATGATTATAAACTGTGGTAGTATTCTGGGTACAATTCTGGACGACTATAGATCTATAAATAAATGGTTCCTAGAGCAAGGCATTTAACCCACAATTGCTAGGACAGTAAGGCTGTATAACTTGTAAATTGCTCTGGATAAGGGCAAAAATGTACTAAATGTAAATGTGTCTCCTTTATATGTAACAAAGTACACAGCTCAAAAAATTGAGATATTTCAAATGAATATCAAGCCATTTTAAAAAAAGCTATTGATTTTATACATAAACAAGATCATCAGAAAAGCAAACAAAGTCATGGAAAGTTGTTAGATTACTCAAATGAGATTAAACTCAATCATCATGACTGAGTAGAAAGTGACGTGCATGGGGTGAACAGAAACATGTCAAACTGTACAGGAGTGCAACACCTTCACTGTTCAGTAGGGTGTATGGTCACCCAAGACTGCCAAAACACACAGACAGTGATGGGGAATGAACAGGATCAGAATGTCCAGCAGTTCTTGTGGGATTTTTTTCGTATTCATTTTGAAACATCCCCTATTTTTTTCTGAGCACGGTATTATTTATGAGACTTTGTGGTGAAACTGCAACAGATCAAAATGACAGAAAAAGGGAGTGCGCAGAAGCGAGAGGCAGACAGAACTGAGGCGAGAGTGTGATGGAGGGAATGCAAGATACCCTCATAAGTATCTCTTGAGGCATGGCGATCGATTAGCATGAGACAGCATCCATACTTCTTTCAGAAAATCTAACCATCAGATAAGATGAAGAACAACCTCATACTGGCTGGACATGGATCTCCAACCATGTATGAGTCATGTAATGTGCAATCAAGCACTAGGCTAATTCTTATTCTGAACCAGGCGTTAACATTTAAGCACGGCTCTAGTCTTGTGTAATGGCATTTTAAGTGAATAATGTATCATTATGTGAACACTTGAGAAAGACAGTGCTGAGAACGAAGTGCCAGAGTGCAGCAGGTTATTTTTAGTGTGCAAGATAGAGCACATCAGCCTTTTTTTTTGTGGAAATTAAGGTCAGGCAGAAGAATATAGGTCCTGTTTTCTTGTGCCCCTGCTTGATCAGTAAGAGAGTTGAATATAAACTCGTGTTTACACCTGGCTGTTTTATATCTGGGATATATTCCACATACTTTCGTGTTGTCTGAACTATTTACTTAGACAGATTGAAATCTGACTGCTGTGTGGTTCATCATGTGCATTAAAGTAATGGGTTGTGATGGTGTAGTGGTTAAGGTGCTGTACTAATGAACAGAAGAGACAGGGTTCCAAGACTGTCAGTAAACCTTAGCTGTGCCCTTTAAAAAGACACTTTCAAATGCTAGCAATGTACATTGTGAAACTGTTTCAACTGTAAGACGCTCTAGATAAAGAGTGGCATTTCAGATCTGAATCATAACTTGCTAAGACGTAGATGCATTTAGAAATGTAATACCCCAACCAGAATTGAACTGCGGTGCAAAAATGGCGTTGGATTGTGTGTTCTTGTCTATTACATGCAATTGCATTTTTTGAACACCACCCGGGTGTAAGCATACATCATGCTCTAAAACATATAACCTGTTTAGGGGTTAAGACAGAATTTTGGTTCTAGGTAGACCTTGACAAAATTATACAGGCACATTTTCATAGTTACTGCACAAGAAAGACATCAAATTAAACCTGATGTTTATGGATATGAAATTTTACTGACAGCAGAACTAATTTACATTTGCTTTTTTTTTCCAGCAACAACATCATCACGAACCCATACTTTAGGTCATCATATGTTAAATTCATTTATGTGGAATAATAAAAAAATAATAATAATAAAAAAGCAGATTTGTTTTAATCTGTGAAAAAGAAAAATCACATTTTTAAGAGTGAGTAAATGACAGCTAAAATGCCATAACTGCAACATATTATTTAGAAAATTGTTCGAGATAACACTACCTCTAAAGCAGCAAATCATTGCATTATTTGGGTGGGCAGATGATTCCTCCCTTTACATTTTGTATGCAAGTACACATTTGTTTCTACAGAAATAAAAAGGGAATGTATTCACTCAGACACTTAAGATAGTAAAGCTACAAAAGAGCATAAAGTTTTTTTTTTTTCTAAATTCTCATATAAAATGTTATCTAAAAAAAACCCTCATTTTAGCAACAGCTGAACATTTAATCGTGTAAGAGAAGTAGTTGATGGTACACAGTGAGGCACATGACTGCAATCTTTACACACTTTCTTTTATTTTATTCAGTGTTTAGTTCAGAGGTTTTCTATGGTCTTCAATTTATTTATCATACTCACTACACCCAGTTCCGGGTGTCAGGGAGACGGGCCCAGACAGCAGCATAGGGTGCAAGTCAGAAACTAACTGTTGGCAATCCATTAGCAATCAGCTGTTTGAGTTCCCAGTTGACGTCATGCATATCTTTTTTTTTTAATGTGGGTGGATACCAGAGTACCTCATGGAAACCCACAGAAACACAAGGAGAACATACAAAGTCCACAGAGGCAGAGTCCAATTCAAATCAGAGCTCTCTGAAGGCTTGCGATGACCGCTCTAACTTCAGCCAAAACTTTCTCAACGGCAGTCGGATTTCAATTTTCCTTCAGTGGCCAATGTTGTTTCACCACTGAATGTGGACGCGCCCATATTTTAGATTTCACTTTTTAGCATGCCTTGAACTTTTAAGTTTTTCTACTGAGCTTTTGTCAAACTAAACCTCATCCTCACAAGAAAAGTTGTGCCTCTGAAATGGCCCCCTCTATCATCAGCCGAGATTCAGTGCTGTAACCTTTATTGTGAGGACACGGTTTGGTTTGACAAAATCCCAAGCTGAAAAACATCCTTGTTGCTCTTACATGTTAGCAGAGTAAAGGCCTCATCCACTTTAGCACTGTCTTTACAAAGTATAGCCAAATCTCTGCATTTTTCTACCACCACACAGTGCATACCATCAAACCATCTAACCTAGTTTTAACCTATAGATAAAAACTTTACTATTTATATTGCATCTTGTGTGGTATAAAGGTTTGATGCCTTCCTAAATCTTGGTGGCTAAGAATTTGCATGAGTTTATGTTAAACATGAAGGCATGCAGTTAACAGCAGCAGAGAGTTAATGCCAGGGTTAAGAAGGCTGAGGGCTGCAAGAATTTGGAGCTGTGACACTTAGCCTCTCCAGCTTTACATTTCTGAGGTTTTAGCCACCAGAAAAATCCTAAAAATGTACAATACTTCCACAGAACTGATATGTTCTGCCAAGTTTGAGGCAACCGCATCTAATGCTAAGAAAAAGACAACAGAAACTAGATGGCAATTAAAGCTCTACCAAACACAGCTTTCCACACAACACAACTTCTGAAACTCTTACTTTTTTTAGGCAGGAGTGCCGTTTTTGACATGACAACAGTATGCTAGTTTATGCTGCTCAATACAATACATTACTATTAATTAATTTTATTGTTAAAGTTTTTTTTCTGTTTTTAGACATTTAAATTGGTGATCATTAACAGTTTGCAATGTGAAGCAGGTGAGGATTCATTACTTGGTAACACCAACAGTTTCATGTGTTGTAGGATGGGCCATCACAAAGTGGAAACGTGTAGTCCTGGTCTTTTTTGAAAAAAAGAAAAAAAAAAAATTAAAATAAAAAAAATGGACAATGTGTACTTCAGACCCAAGATGAATAGGACCACCAGGGTTTGTCATGGTATGGGGCATGTGCATTTTAAATAGGTGATTTACCTCTATCAGATCCTCCTAGGTTTTGGTTGGATTGTGTTCTTGGGCTATAGCTTCCTTATACTAACATAAGGTCTTGTCTACTAGGGAGAATACAAATCACTTTTGTAAGTCACTCTGGATAAAGAGGTCTGCTAAATGCTGTACGTGTAAATTTACAATTCTGTGATGGCAGCATTAATGCAGAAAAGTACATTAAGATTTTAGAGCAACATAAGCTGCCTTCAAGATGCCATCTTTTCCAGGAATGTCCTTGCATTTTCAACAAGACAATGCAAAACCGCATGATGCACACATTACAAAGGCAAGGTTTTGGAAGAAGAGGGTACAGGTACTTGACTGGCCTGCAGTCCTGATGTCCCCAGTAGATAATGTGTGGAGAATTTTGAAATGAAAAATGTGACAATGGCAAGCTTACACTGCTGCACAGTCTAAGCTGGGTTTGCAGAAGGAATAAGATAAAATGACAATTGAAACACTAAATTGTTTGGTATCCTAATTGACAAAACGTCTTAAGTGTGGAGAAAAGATAAATGCTTTACTGTCCCTACTTTTTTGGTGTGCTGCATTTGTGAAATGCAAGAATAGATGTTTATTTAAAAATGCAATGGAGTTGACCATATAAAACATGAAAAAAATCTGCATTTTACATACTGTCCCAACTCTTTCTAATTTGGGGGTTATATTAAAGAGTTTAGACTAAAACGGCACTCCCATATGCATTAACCTTTCCAACAAGTACATATAATTTGTGCTACTAGATTTTCCTCATCCAACTGTAGGTGCCAAGTGAAAAGTTTTTGAACCCCACAGTTCCTGTTAATGGTCTCAAGGACTCTGGTGCCTATCCCTGTAAAACACAGGGTGCAATCGTTTCTGCAGAAGGTATTACCACGACTCAGGCCTGTATCCCTGCAGCCATGGGCACGCATATTAGACTGCTGGACCACCTGAGGGTTTTGTATAAGTGACTGTCAAATTGAAACAAGTCAGGGACTCAACAGCTCAGCTATGAAACAGTAATTCACAGTCTAACAGAACTGGAGGAAATCACAAAAAAATAGTTTCAAACCTGTTCTAATAACATAAGTAAAATACTGAATTACATAGTTTAGAAAAATGATTGACTTTGACATTTGATGCATTCATTGTCGTTGTTAAAGATCAGTCTGTCAAGGATATGAATGCCCTTCCCGTTTAAGCTTGATGATACTCACATGCACACAGTGGAGTTTGTGGTGTTTGAGGTGGAATGCATTTACTGGCCTACACAGAACCCCATCCATCACATTAAAAGCAAACTGGCATGTCATTGCAAGGCCAGATGTATTGCAATCCAACAATAATCCTCTTGTGGCTGAATTTAGATTGATCTTCACAGTCATGACCTGAAATGTGGTGGAAAGCTTTATCAGAAGGGTATGAACTGTTCTGTAAGGAAAGTGAGCTGCATTAATGTAATCTGCGTGTATGCAAATTGTAGCAACTGACCATATACACACCTAGGGCCCTATAAAAGTTATTATACAGTTCTAACCTACTAACCCTTATATTACCTTGCCAGATATAGTACATTGCTGAAAAAGAGTTGTATTGACAAGTATCACAGACTCTAGTGCAGAAGATTTTAGTAAATACAAAGTAGAGAAATGAGCAAAGTCACTGAAAAGAGGAAGACCTGGGAAAGGGAAAGAGCAAAATCTGCTACTCGGATTGAATCAGCCAGAAACTAAAGGAGTCTAAGCACAGGGCGGCGTCTTAGTGTCCAGCAAAATGAGCCAGTGACTGAATCAGAGCATGTACATGTAACACACGTTGAACAGACCAAGTGCTAAGCATCATTTGGATGGTGTTGCACTCTATAAGCGCTGTGCTAATGAGACACAGGTGTTACCACTCAGTTTAATACACATACTGGTTGTGTGCTCAGCTGCACAAGAACTGTGTGTGGATCATGAAACACCTGCCTATGTCACAGCAGACTGCAACGTGACTCAGTACAGTATATATGCAGCATCTTGGCTATTTAGTCAATACCGATTCACCAGTACAGTATCCCAAATACACACAGGTGCTCCTTGGGTTATGATGGCTCTGTTTGCGATATTCTGATTTCACAACTTAATCTGTTAATACACATAAATAAACATTAAGCAGTTTTTCTAAGACCTCGATTTATCTTCAAGGCAGGCCCGGTTATTTAGGGCAGTAACTAATTTATAAAAATGTCTTGGTTTTAAAGATCAGGTTTTAAAAAAAAAGTTTACAATCATGTTTGCAATGTTTCTGGTAAGGATATATACATTTACAGCATTTAGCAGACGCCCTTATCCAGAGCGACTTATAACTTATACAGTCTTACAATCCAAGCAATGTTGGGTTAAGGGTCTTGCTTAAGGACCCAACTGTGGAGGCTCAGCAGAGGTGGGATTTGAACCCAGGACCATCAGGTTCATTCAGGTCCAGAGTCCAGTAGCTTAATCGCTAGGCTACCGCAGTCCCCGCAGGATATTGCTCATATATAACACAGTCTATAAAAATATGTTTTACTGTAATGATGGCTTGACATAGGTTGCATCATACAGGGGCCTCCTCTCTTCTTATCAAATATGAATGTGTGATTTGGGTGTGTCCAATGCGATATCTTGTGTAAAAGGTTTGATCTGTAGATAATTGTTGTTATATCGGGACATATTCCATGCAGTATATTACTGGTATGTGGGTTCCATTCTGATTGCCACTGGTTTAATATGTATACTGTTATTAGGTTGAAGAAGTTGGAGGGTGGGAGTTTGAGGTCTGTTATCTGTTCACTTGTGTTCCGTCTTGCTAATTGATCCATTTTTCATTTTCTGTAATCCTGCAGTGACCAGGGATCCAGCAGAATTTTATTTTAAACTTGTGCTCTGTTATGAGTTTTTTTCCAGAATGTTTAACCATTTAGCAGAAACTGCATTTAAAATGTCAAATTGTAATTTTCCCTGGGCAAACGATACACAGAACGATACTCGATACAGCAGCAGCATGCTGACTGTTTTTTTCACTTTCAATAGCATTATTCAATAAGCTACATTAAATCATCTAAACCTTTAAAAAATTGATTGCCCAACTGTAAGTTCATGTAATTGTTTTAAGTATATTTATGGTGACCTAGGCTAATGGTATTTAGAGTACATATTAAATTCTTCAGTTTGCAATACATTTCACATACAGTGAAATACATTCAAATACATTACAGTACTGTACAGAAACTTTTCCGAAGGGGGCTTCCAATAGACAGGAGTCAGGAGAATAGGGTCTGTGAATATAGAGGGTTTGTTTATGCAGAGCGTAAATTGTGTGTACTGCAGGGATGGATTTTCAAGTTCAATGATCATGAGCGTGAGAATGCCCATGTAAGTCTAGCTTCACCTGCCAAGGACCCATGGAAGGCTGGTTCAGTCTAATGGAGCATCAAAGTATTCCCAAACCTAGTCTGTTCTTAAGTCTCAGTCTCCCATCCTTGTTTGATGTATTGACCTCTCTTGCCTAGACTATCTGATACTCTGTAAGCAAGCTGTCTACTATCTGTTATACTCAACACTGGGCTGGCTAATGGTATATACAGTACATATTAAACTCCTCAGTTTACAATACATTTCATTTACAGTATGTATAATAAACGTAACCCCCATCATAAAGTGGGGATCATATACAGTTTATGATTTCTCTTATGTACCAGTATCTGTAAATTCGAGACATGCCTATGTGTGAAAATCCCAGCGAATCAGTTTCTGAAATAGCCCATCCAGCACCAACAACCATGCCATGTTCATGTGGAAAACATTAATACCAAATTAAATAAATAAAAGACTGGAAGTTCACGTATCAGAGAAACTGCAGTGGCGGCTTCCTGATAGAAGACAGATGTCAGCATTTCTGTTACTGTAAATCTGTTCTCACCAGCCCCCAATGTGTATGGTATGTGGTGAATCACACAGTGAGCTGCGTGTGCTGATGACTTCCTTTAAAGCAACAAAGCTTACACAAAACAAAGACATAGACATATGATTGAACTACATCTGTAAATGATCAAAGCTGTGGGCTATAACAAGCAGATTGAGGAGTGCATTATCATCCACTTAGATTTAATATAGCCACTGTTGTATACCACTTTACAACAATAACACTCATTAATACTTCATCCATGGTCATATCCATTCCTATACAGTCGTACGTACACACACACACACACACACACACAAAATGTGTCCCCCAGGATAGGAAGTGTGAAATTGGGATGTAACTGGCCTAGTTCCTTTTTGAGTGTTAACTCCTGACACTCCGTCATGCACCAGACCTAGCTGTTAAAGAGACCTTCAGGGAAAAGAGAAACCCTAATACAGCAAACTAAACAGGGAACTTGTGTTTCAGGAAGAAAACAAGCAAGCAGTTTCTTAAAATCTTTGGAATTTGACCCATGTCTGGTGTATTTGCAGTTATGTTGTCATTACATGACGTGTCATTACTGGCAGGATAGTGCTTGGTGATAATGGGTACAAATTGTGATCAAACTGAAAAATGTGATAAATTGCTCTGATAGCTTGTTCTAAATCAAAGAGAATTTGGAAACTGGGTAGGTGTGTAACAATGCAATATGCTCACAATTTGTTATTTTCACGATTATCAATTTTATATTTGATAAAATGAATTACTTTTCATTTCTGTAGTGTAAACCATGCACATTTTCTTGTACAAGTTTTTAAACAGGGAAAACAATCTTAGTCCCCTGCAAATAAAGGAAAAGCTGAGCATGGTTGCCAGGGAGGTCTGGCTCATATTCCAGAGAACACAGAAAGCAGACATAAGTGTGCACTGAATGAGGTGCCAGTTTATCACAAGGTTAGAAGGGGTCAATGCCAGGACATTATTCCTCCATCTGGCCTTCCCTCTCACTGACACAGATAATTGGTCCTAAAAAGTGATACCCAATCAAGTCATAACTCATCACAAAAACTGAACACTCCCTGCAGAGGTGCACCAACATTTTAGACCACTTTAGCACAGGAGCACTCAATATTTTTAACAAAACCAAAGGCATCAAATATTACTAGATTAGGTTTACTGACAGTAATCTGGCAACTGGAGACCTAACATTCCCCTAAATCCACCAGATGGAGCTCAATTACCCATAAATGTGGCTGTAGCGAAGATCCAATTTATAGATTTCATAGGTCCTTAACAATTCCTTTACTTCTAATTAAAAGTAAAGTAGTTCTTATTTGTCTTATAGTGCAGAATGACAAAACGAGTTTGATGGTAAACCCTTGTGTCCTGAACCCAACACTGTATTGAACCCATAAGCTTATTTTGGAGGATAATGTTAAAGTAAGTAGTCACATTAATTGCTGCAGTTTTGGAATAAATATATATATATATAGTAGTACATAAATAGTACAATTTGGGAATATCTATCCACAATCAACATTCCTCAGTTTCCACGTACGGTACTTCTAGTGGTGAACCCCATGGTGGCAACATGGAGGGAGTTAGTTTAGACATGGTCCTCTTGGGGGAACCCCAAACATTCCCAAACCAAATGTGAGACATACCACCACATGGCATTCTTGTGAAATGCTCAAACCAACTCAGCCGGCTTAACGGAACAGCAGCTCTAGCCCAAGGATCAAACAGGATAACAAAAGCCACTCCCTATCATAACGAATAAGCACAGCAACCCTGAATACAAACCTAATTTCTGCCACTTGCACCTATGACTTTCATCACGACCAAAAACACATTCTCACCATGATCATTGGTGAGAACAGTATTGTAGATTGACCAATATGAAAAGAGCATTTACCAAGGATTTAACTCCTGCTTCAACATTACAGACCAGTACAGTGACTGCAAAGCTACTATCTTGAACCAAATCCATTCATTTTGTGCTCGTTCATCATTACTCATAACTCTTGAGGTACTTCAGTCAGAATTGACAACTGAAGCTTAAGCAACAGTTATGTTTTAACACAGCTCAATGGATACATGATACTCCACAATGACAGTGTATAAAAAAAATGACAGCTTCATTTAAATTATTTTATCAGATCCCTTATCTTGTTAACTATCCCCTAAACCAATATTTATTAAAATAGCCCTTATAGTTTGCAAATGATTTCCAATTCATTTAGGACATAGGAGTCTAGTTACAAAAACCCAGACAATCACATAGATTCAGGTTATAGGTTTAGCAAAGCAAATGCAACAATTGAAAAGTGACACATCTGCTATGCAAAGACTGATCAATATAAACCGATTTAGTTAATTAACTTAAACCAACTGAATACATTCAATAATGTGCCTGAACCTGCCAACATACCATATGGTCATCAATACCAACTGAATGACCAAGTTGTATGCTGAAATACCAATATCTACAATGTAGAAAACCTTTACCACAAGAAACTAGATACTAGATAAAGGCGTTTGTATTGAGAGGGCTGGGACATAAGTGTATACCATGTGATGATAGAAAAACATTTATTACAGATTTAGCTACATCTTTAATACAGAATCAATATATTCGTATAATAAAGTCATATGTATTGAAAGGGCTGGGACATAAGTGTATACCATGTGATGATAGAAAAACATTTACTACATATTTAGCTATATCTTTTATACAGCCTCTATAGTCTATGTCGTTTATACAGCACTTTGCTGTTAATAGACCTAAAATGTCCAAGATGTGGAAGGGGTTTTATCTTGTTTACATGTGAGAGCCACAAGGAATGATGGCAGACTTTTAAGAGGCATAGGACTCCTCACAAACAACTCAAGATGAGGCACTGAAATGGGGGTAACTTCTATTGTGTGGACATCTCTTGGTTTTACAAAATCTGATACTGAACAGAAAATAACTAAGTTTGCTTTACTCTGTAAAACTTTCCACTCTACAGTTGTAGCCGGATGTGGCAATAATTGCAATTTGTCACCTTAAATGGAAGCATGCTTAGCAGTATTAGAAAGCCAAAATATGTGTAAAGCATCAAGTGGTGAAACCGCATTGGATTTTAAAAGTAATTTCGAAGAGACCTTTCACATTTTGAAAGGTTTAGCTGAATCTTAAGCTAAACAAGAAATCTACAAGATGAAACGATAAAGAATGCCATTATAACCATTTTTCATTAGCCTGTAATGCAAATCTGAAAGCACAGATTAATCCTAACATACATTCATGTGAGACTGGAGGTTTGACCTTGGGAACGTTTCCCTCGTCTTCATCAGAACTGAGGTAAACCTGATAAAAACACACGTTTCCTTTGGACAGACCTGTTATATTAATATAAGATCTAGATGACCAGAAACCTCTAGAGGCAAACCATTCTGCACACTTAGAACTGACGGCAAGTAAAGGAACTGCTAACATGAAGTTGCTCAAAAGAACAGTCAGATGTTTTGAACTATCCAAAAGATGTTTTGAGTACATAGCACACACTAACGCCAGTTAATACTTTACATAACTAGATTTTAAAATACTGTGATATATAACACTCAGATTCAACATTATAGTCCAGTTTTATCAAATGTGACATTTATGCAAGTAAGACTGAAATTTCCAGAAGGAACAAGAACGCCTTCCTATTTAAGAACTACCACAAGTGAAAAAGTCAGCACTAAAGACATATAGAACGCATCCCCAAACCATCAAACTCATTCAGTACGCTCATCAAGCACACATTGATTTTCACCTCATTACTAGTCCTAAATTGCCCCCATCCAACTTTATGGTTTGCAGTCCTTAAATGCAGGAATGGAAGTTTATTAACAAATTAAAGTAATATTAATTGTATTTTTTAATGTCACATTTATTGCATTGACGTCATTTTTAAGCATTTAAAAATAGCACAGGTATCGCTGCGATTATATACGTTCTTACATGTTAAGCAGTCTAAACTGTATTAAATTAACAAATGTACAAAATAATTAGTAGTAATATGAGGAACAACAACATGCTTTATAAGGACTGTTTAAATACTTTTTTTCTGCTGTTTATCTGTGCAAAAACAGACCTGCAGCTGGGGTACCTAAGAATATCCTAATATGCCTACAATTAGGCTAACTGTCACATATCTGCACCACAACGCTCTGAATATAATTAAAATTAGAACAAATGGGGAGAAGAAGAAAAAAAGAAAAAAAAAAGGACTGTACTTTTCCACACACCCTTTACAATCAAATCTGACGACTTCTATGAGATACCGAGATTCACTTTCGAGTAACACCCTTTTTCTTAGTCAACCATACTGGATGCATGAGTTATATCAGTTATTAAACAGAATCTATTCCTCATTGCCTCTAAAGTCAGTTGTTGTCTGGCCCCTGCAATTCCATCAGTTCCATTGATAGCAGACTACTCTGATATTTTATACAAGAGTCTCTTTAATTCTCTTTAAGTGCCACAGCCCCAAATTATTACCTCTTTCTCAAGTATGTACTTTGGTTTCCTCAATCAACTCATTTTTATCTCCTCTGGTGAAACTTTACTGCTTTTTAAATTTACCTTGCGATATAAAAATAACTCATTATTGTTATGGTTATTAATTAAACAAAAACATGCTCATGCATGCTATTTGTATAGCATTTCAACACTTGCTCAAGATTTTGGGTACAAGAAAAACTTGAGGCCAATGAGAATTTCACATTCTAGTACCAAAGCAACAAGTTTTGTAGCAGCAAACAACTTAAAGCTGACCCAACATGTTCATACTCACAAAGCTCGCTTCAGGTGCTGGTCTGTATCACTGGATAGGACCTTTTTCAAGAGCTAAGACGAGAGTAGTTCAGTCTTCATCTCCTTCATGCATACTTATTCTAGAGCAGCTCACCTACTCATCCTTGCCCCCCTCCAGAATGAGCGGACGATAGCGCTCGTTCCAATTCCGAGCTGCCTGTAACGTCATTACCGTGCCTGTCCCAGAAAAGCTTGTCTCACCGCAGGGACCTGTGGCCCA
>JAUZSU010139221.1:0-15711 GCA_034780255.1 Parotocinclus maculicauda | reverse complement strand
GCATTGCAAAATTTTAAGCAAAACTGTGCTCTTACCCTGCTAATTGAACCTTCACACTCTGCTCTTACTGGTGTAATTAATGAAGACTGGCCACCAGGCTGGTCCAATTTAGCCATGAAACATCTCACACTAAAATGACAGGTGTTTGTTTCATTGTCCAACCCCTGTATATCTATGTATATGTGATTAAACTATTGCAATGAGCAAGTTACTAATATAACATTAAAATTACAAAATAATTTGGTATATTTTGAAACTGAAACCTTAAAATTGATGATGTGTTGGAATGTTGGATAGAGAGCAGTGAATAAAGTTTGCCAAATAAAAGCACTTCCAGACTTGTTAAAGAAAAAAACAGCTCCCTCTTTCAGTAAATATAGGTGCATTTATTTAATATGAGTGCATTAATTGTATTATATTTACAGTAAATCTGTATTACTAAAATATTTTTAAAAAATGTTTCTGTGTTTTCAAAGTTCTTTTTTTTTTGTTTAGACTTATTTCTAATTCCAGATTGATTCAAATTGGATTCCTCTGGGTGTTAATCAATAATCTGTTTATTAATTCTATTAGGTCCTCTCTGTTCCTGAATATGTTTAAATGTGTTTTCTTTTTGTTCTTTGATGTTTAAAAGTTGTATTGTTTGAATCTAAGAAGACCTATAAATATGAAGAAACGCTCACTCGTAGAAGCCCCGCCCTCTCTATAATAATCCTCTTACTCATGAAAAACATCATGCCGATTGTGAAACGCTGGTAAAACCATAACGCCACAAATCACCCCAACAAACAAGACTCGCGTTACACAAATACAGTGTATTTAACGCTTTATTTAAAAAAGTTATGAGAATAAAAATTTTAAGTAAAGTAATGAAATAATGTAAACAGACAGAAACAATGCTGCTGAGACGGTGTGGGTTTGAGCCTCTCCTACAAACACACACTCAGATTTGATTTCCTTTAATTCCTTTTGTTTCCTGGTTTGTCAAACCAGACAAACGGGTTCACAGTTCACAACACACACACACACACACACACACACACACACACACACACACAGCTTAATGTAACAAAAGGGAATGATGTAGGAATGTACACAGAATGAACAGAGAAAAACTCAAAATAAGTGCAGATTTCAGTAAATCATCTCAGAACCAGCCACTCTTCATCTCACATACTGCATAACACTTGTGCTAACACTCGTGTACCGTCCACATGTAAACAAAAAGTAGAGAGAATGGGGGACGTCCTTTTCTTACAAAAACAAAAGGTAAAAAAAGCCCAAACCAAACCAGATTGTGCTGAAGAGTGAGAGCAAGAGTCGACCAGCCCGACTCGTCTGTAACATAAAAACACAAAACCAATCGGACTGAATCCACACAAATATTATGAGAATAACAAAAGGGCAAATAACAAAATAATAACAACAAAACTGCTAAAAATGAGCAGCACAACAACACATTCGAGTCTCAGCACCTACACTACACACACATCCTCCATCAAAGGCTAAAAATACTCACTGAGATTCGGCACAGAGCTTCTAATATCAAGCCTGCTCTAGATCCAATCAAACATCTAACGAGTGTCTGCTCTATAATCCAGATGTTTAGGCTCTAAATCACTCAGGCAGCTGGATCTCATATTTGGCCAAGAGGTGTGTAATTGGTCTAAGTGAACTGGTCTCTAATCCTGCTGAACGGTTTCTTTAACCTGGTCCTGAGACATTTAATCCATCTGTGTCTCTGTAAATCAGACTTTAATCCAGCGGTGCAATGACCTATAATGCAGATGTACAGTCTGTAAAGTCACAATAATCCAGATGTTTGATCTCTAATCCGTTGACTCTAAAATGTTCATAAATTCCACCTGAGAGGTTCTGTTGAGGATTCTGTTCATCTGACCGTGTGATCAGAATTGCAGATGTGAGGTCTCTAATCCAGATGTGTGATCAGGAATACAGGTGTGAGGTATCTGATTCAGATGTGTGAGGTATCTGATCCATCCAGATGATTATACATTTAGATTATAGGTCTCTAATCTGATCCAGTGTCTAAAAGAACATCGAGTGATGAGAAATGTCTGTAATCCAACCTAAAGTTTGGAGACTTTCCTCTAATCGTGCTGTAACTCCAAATCCCACTCTGTGTTCTTTAAATCAGTCTGTGATCAGGAGGAACCTCTCAATAATCTGTTTGAGGGTTTAATCCAGTAGTATAATTATTCATCTGTTTTTGAGAGGTTTGTATTGAAGCCCGATCTTTACATTGGGTCACTAATCTGGCCCTAATACAGCCAGATCAGATGCTTTTATAATCCAGATGTTGTCAGCACAGCAGAGGTTCTCCTGAAAAGTCTGTAGCTGTTCCTGAGGAATAAACTGTAAATTAAATAAAAACAATTATTACATTTAATTTAATAATAACACTTAAGTAACATGCGTGAATCTTTGAATAAATAAATCGAATAAGTTCATAACGATGGTGTGGATCCAAGTTAAAGCAGGTAAACGTGGAGCTCCTGGTTCAATATTTAATAATTGTAATAAAGATAATTAGTGTAATTCATAAATGTGCTAAATATCACATTCTAACAGAACAGGCTTTAAAACAGAACAAAAGGAAAACTCGGAGTGTAACTCTAAACCCTCACACATCCAAAAACATTCCAGCTGTAACATGAGAGTGTCTCCTAACCACACAAAGAACTTGCTTTTTATTCACACACACACAGATCCAGAGGTGTGAAGGAAAAACGTTCTGCCAGAGCTGAAATACAAGGACGAGATTCAGAAAATACATGCAGGATCTTCATCATCCTGCCTAAAACTGAAGCTCGGAAGCTCCAAACCATCACTGTTACAGGGAGGCTTTGGGGCAGAAATGCATCATTGTCAGAGTGTTTTGACCCTCTTGGGTGACCATGCACCATACTGAACAGTCAATATGGGGGCACCCTCATCCAGTTTAACATGCTTCTGTTCACCACATGAATATATAACTTTACTCAATCACCAAAATTGATCTCATTTACATAATCAAACAACTTTCTTTTACTTTTATGATGATCTTGTTTAATGAAGTAAAATCAAATGCTTCTTTTTTAAATCGCTTCTTATTTATTTTTGTGAGCAGTGTACCAAACGGTGTATGTAAAGAATGTATAAGTTTAACCCAGCTAATGTGGGTCAATCACGAACCCTGGGGGTTCCAAACGGACATAATAATGAATGTATTAAGTACAGTTAGATCAGCACTCACCGCTTCGACCGCTCTGCTTCCTCATCTTCCTTGCCAGCTCATCAGATGGTGTTGAATCAGAAACCAGCATCTCTGGTTCATCTGAGAAGCAATGGAACCAGAACAAGAGTTAAAAACATGAGGTCACAGGGTGGATATGGATTCGACTTTCTTACATTCTTTAATTTGAATTATGAAGTCATTAGAAAGATTAAAGACATCATCATAAAAACAGTCACAGATCTTAAACATGATGTCATGGGAACGAGAAACAAGCTCATCCAGTCAGACTTAAAAAAGACACGTGTGACGTTAGAAATAAATTGAGTTAAAAAATTAAGATCTAAAACGTGACATCATAAACTTAGATATGAGGTTTTAATGCTGAGTTACAAAATAAAACGAGGCATGATGGAACTGAAAAGTGTAATGAGGTCACGATCTCTGGCTGTGATGTCACGCTGATGATGTAGGATCCACTCACCATTGCTGAAGGTAAAGGTCATGGTTTCGTTGCCGCTGTCGGGCAGCGTCCCGTCCCTCCTCCCGTTGGGTTGCAGAAGTGCATCCTGGGATTTGCCTTTGGATCCCTGATGCTTGTACTTGCGAGTGCTGATGCGAATGACGCCGTGGACGAGCCGGCACTCAGCCTCCTGCTCCTCCAAGTTGTAGTCCTGAGCGATGCTGTTGATCAGGTCGCTTATCTCGTTGGTCTTGCGGGAGAAGGACTGGTCGGACGTGCATTTAGCTAGCTGCTCGATCTGGTGCATTTTATAAAGCTCCAGAAGCTTCTTGGTGATGAGCGAGTCGATGTCGGTGCCTCCATCGTCCACGTCGTCCACGTCCAGGTAAGTGCTGGTGTCGCTGACAGGTCTCTGGCTCTCGTCTTTTGCCATCGTCTTGTTGCGTCTGCTCGGAGCTTCCGAATTCGGCGGGTAATTCACCTTCTTACCTTTGAAGTAGACGTCAGGGTAACGGAAGCTTCCTGAACTAGGCAGATTGGTCCCTTTGGGCTCTGGTTTGGACTCAAACTGGTGCTGCTCAGGCTCTGATTTGGGAGGTGGATCGGTGGAGCTCTCGTTCGGGGGCACACAGGGCTGCTGGCGGCCATAGAACCCACAGGTGAGAATGCAGCAGACGAGAGCGCGGCAGTCCTGCCAAGAACACGAACCGCATGCCGAACTGGGGATCAATCCGTTAGCATAGCGGCGAGTGGGACTGTGGGACGGCTGAGTGTCGATGATGATGGCTCGCGGTGGGTCGTAATGATCGCGGTGGAATTCTTGATTGTCCTGGTAGGAGTGCTGATTGGGGATGTAGTGGTTTCGGGATGAATCGGTGTATGCTTTCTGATCATGACTGGTGACGTAGTAATCGTGGTGGGGTTCCTCATAAGTGACATGGTCGTATCGGTACGAATGCTGACTGAAGCCGTGGTTTCGGAATGAATCCTGATTGGTTTTGAGATTCTGTCCGTACGTGTCATGATTCTGACGGGGTGAGTGTGGTTTGGGGCCATAACACGACTCCTGGTTGATTTTGTAATCGTAGTAATCGTAATGCGGTTCCTGATTAGCGATGTGATTCGGATGAGTGTGCTGATGATTCCGTGCTGTATCTTTATTGGTCCGGTAATGATCCCGATACACACTGGGATTTTCTCGGTAAGTATTCGTCCCCGTGTTAGCGTAGCGAGGAGGATGAAGGGACGGCTGCGTGTCGATGAAGAGGGTACGTGGTGCGTCTGTGTAGCGGTCGTGGTACGAGTCCTGGTTTCGATGGTTTCTGTACAGCTCCTGCTTAGCCGTGTGATGATCTCGGTACGAATCCTGATGGGTGGACCTGGAGCCCGTTTGTTCCAGTCGGTAACACTCGGGACCTCTGCAGCGTCCCGACCCATGAGTGTGAGGACGGGACTTGTGGCTCGTCCCGTTGCCAGGCATCGTCTGCTACGGTCAGGACCTGCAGGAGACCAAAGACATCAAACACCGACCTCAAATCTCTTCAGTAAACGGAATAATAAAGCATGTGGTCCTCTGTAAGGGCCCAGGGACACGAGTTTGGTTTTATTCTCCCCTGAATTCACCAGGTGGCACTGCATCACACACTACAGCTCCATCCGGGGAAAATGTTCATGACTCTCGATCCAGAACCAAAGCAGAAGGTTTAGTTCAGAGTTTTATGGTGTGTAAGGAATTCACCCCAAATGTCTCAGGTCAGATGCCGGTGAAAAAAACTGGTATTAATCAGAATCATACCATATTTTAGCTTATTCTTGTTTTGTTTTACAGTGAATGGCTGGGCTGGGCTGGGCTGGGCAGGGGTTGCTATTATAGCACCGAGGTATGCCAGAAGGAACCAAAATCCTGGGTCACCAGTGTGCCACTTGTACATCTAAACAGTGATTTCATGGCTTCATATTTAAAGTATCTTTAATATGTTATTAGATAAATGTAACTGTATTATAAAAGGTTCAGGTTGGGCTCTGTTTGGTCCACAAGCTTTTTATTTTTAATTCCTTGTTGATCTCTATAATTAGATCGAAGATCTTTCCTGTGGTTCGTCTGTTTGAAGTGATGTCACACCTTTCAGTTTCTCTGCTATTAAAGCGTCTCAGTTAAGCTCCGTGGAAAATCCCTCACATTCCCTCCCATTGTGTCCAGATAAAAGATCTGCTTTCCTTTGAAAAAAACAAGAAAACATCCTAAACCCAGCAGCTCCTCCTGCACCACATGAACATAACCAAGATCCTCATGATCCTGACTGACCTGTAATCAAACTTGAGCTGATCTAATTCTCTTTCTCTGTCTGCAGCTCAGTCTCTGTTTGGTTTTTCTGGAGAAGAGTCACTTCATGGCGATCTTTGGATATTCTTCAGCTGATTCCCCATGAACCTCTGGGTCAGTCCAGATACATGTTATGGGGCTTAGGTTATTTATCTATTCAACTGGGGTGGCAAAAAGTCCTCCAAACATGAAACCTTTATCATCATTGACCCACTGCTCTCACATACTTTAGCTTCTCTAGTTTCATTACACGACCAAATGACCACAAGGTTATGTGCTCTCACCTTTCACTTTAACCTCTAGCCCAGTGACTGTATCTCCTGTGAGTAAAGGTCTGGATGTTTTGGATGACAACAGCATGATCGTGCCCTAACCCATGCCCACATTCTTCCTGAGACAAGTGAAAAAATGTAATCTACTGAAACCCATTTCACCATGCATGTCACCTCCACCATCTCCTTCAATCTGGTAAATTCCTCTGGTCCATCAAAATTAAAACAAACATGGGACATGGGAACAACACACCCTCCAAACCTAACCTACTGTGGCGTTTACTTACGAATCCATTGTGTGAATATCTTACACATCACAGAGATGTTCAATCACAACATAAAGTGACTCTGATCATCAGGATGCTCTGAGTATTGATTACCGTTTTGTTCGGATCTTCCTCCCTCATCACTTTAACCCCAGTGCCATTACATCACTTTTATCAGAGCTTCCTCACCTTCTGAACTAAACACCTTCAGGTCCTGCCACACGGTCACATCGCATGTGAGTAAACACGATTCGGATTTTCTCTCCTACAGGAGCGGCTTTAACCTGTCAGGCCAGAAGTCCAGATTCAAACCCAGCTGGACCGCATCCGCACTACCAACAGCCTCATAACAACAGCATTAAAGTTCTTATATCACTAATTAATTCACTTACCTCATAGGTTTGGGAGGAAATGTTGCCTTCGATGTCAAGCTAACTAACACACACACACACACACACACACACACACACACACACACACACACACACACAAACCGCGTTTCAGATGGCGGAAGTGTGTCAATGTGTGACGATGTGATTTATTCCCACTTTTTAATCTCCGTAAAGTTTCCACACGGTTCAAATCAAAGTACCGGGTCCTTCAGCCTCCCTCAGTCCATCAGAACCGATCATCTGAGTCCAAAATGTCAGATTCCGTCTCTCCGCACTCACAGTTTACCTGGGCTGCAGGTAGGGCGACGGCGCGTTCACGAGCTCCAAAAGACCGAAACAGCAATAGAATCGCTTCTACAGTCGAATTTATAAGATTAGATCCTTTAATATTAGGTATTAGACATGTTACTAACACACTGAACATTTTAAACTGAACACTTTTTATACACTGAGATTCTTTAACTAAAAATCTAAATAACATTTGAAGTAACCGATAATCAAAGCGTTTATTAGAAATTAGGAATCCACAGCTACAGTCAGTCAGGGTCTGAATTATCAATCAACTATAAAAAACAGTTTTTTAATTTTCTTAAACAGTCTAAAGAAAGTAAATCAACATTACTGTCATATAAAACCACTTCCCTCTCTCACATTTAAACAAACAATATTGCATTTATAAACACGTCCAGGGTTCGTTTATTGAATCATCTTTCATAGGAATCAGCATGAATTCTATTTTTAGTCTAAATGAAAACCCCATCCGGAAACACCAACCAATATCTGCTAATAACACGAACAAAAACTTAACAGAATTTTAAAAGTAGAAGAGAAAATAAATTTAAAAAATTGTACAAGAAAGACAGATAAATAAGTACGTATACACAAACACACACACACATTCTTTCACAGTTTTAATGTGTTATATTCACAGTATTTTCATTCTTCAGGTGTTTTGTGCTCTGTGCTGTGCTAATTAATCCTTTGTTGAAACTTTAAATCAAATCTTAAAAACAGACATTTGTTTCTGAACCAGGTTTTTGAGGAACCTTGAATGTGCACCAATCCCTGCGTAATGACGTCATAACACCCAGCGTGAGTGCGAAACGATTAGTCCCGCTCTTGTTGTGTATTAATTAATTTAATTTCACTTTTAGAATCAAAGGGATAATGGAAAAATTGTAAAATTACATCTTTACCCCTTCGCCCCGTTACCCAATCCATCAGTATACCTGCCCCTTTTTACCCCCTGAGTGTAAGGGAACCGACAAACTGATTATTGATTATTGCTAATAATATAATAATACACAAACAGTATATAATATATACATATATAAATAGAGAATATAACAAATATATTTAAAATAGTCGTTATTATGAATGAAATGTGATCTAGTGCTCTCTGGTGGTTAAAGTGTGTATTACAGGTGCGTTATCTAGGCTTATTGTTCAAACAAAAGTCGATATGAAACAAATCAATTAAAAGCGCGAGCCTTTATTTACAGGATGCAAAGTAAACAATGCACTGACAGAACAACAGATTCACCTCAACACTGATGCATCATGGGTAAGATTTACACACCTGCACATGACACAATCCAGCAATAAATACAGCAGATTAATTTATAACAATTGAGAATCAGTGAAAGGATCAGTAATAAATTGATTATCCGGAACATTCTGATCAATCACGGATCAATAAGTTTGATTATCTGGTTATAACAGATAACCTGCTTTAAGCTGTGGGATATATTGGACGGTAAGTGAAACAGTCTGTTCTTGTAGTTGGCATGTTGAATGTTCATGCTCATTGGTCACAGGAGCGATTGTCTGGTCCAATCAGATGCTCTGGGTCCGGACTTTCATGTGGACATTACTTTTGGTTAACAGTGACCTAAATACAATTATATAGCGGGTGGATTTTGACTGGTTTGTGTATAAACACACTTATATTAAACTAACCAGTTTGTTTAAATCCCAGTTTATCAGTGTTATATGTGAGTGCATGCCTCTGCCTCTAGGTGGCGGTGTAGAAAGCACAGCAGTTGGTGATCTTGGTGCTGGATGTTGTCTCTTTGCTGAAGCTTTCGGAGCGAGATTCCTCACACTTTATCGAAGGCGAGTTATCAGTACTGGACTCATCCCGAGAGACACGCCTCCTTTTACACACCACGTACGGCATTGACTCCGCCCACTGCTCCTCCCTTGATTTCTCCTGCAGCTCAGGGTGACTGAGCCTCGTGGACCAGGGCAAACCGGCCACCACTTTATTCTGGTAGGAAACCTTCGAGCTCCAACCTGCATTGACGGAGGTGAAGGCGGAGTCCGAGCAACAGGTGAGCGCTCGTGAGCTCTGCAGGGGGAGGGATTTCAGAGCGTACGGTAAATACTCTGATTAGTATGCTTGCTGCACCGGGGTCACCAGCCACCTGTGGGAGGCGCTGCAGTCGTCAGGCGGGGGCAGAACACGCTCGGCATTGTAAAAGCGACCCTGAGGGAGCGAGTTTACTAACTGATCGTGCAGGAACGGCTGCACTGGGTAGCGGCCGCCCGATACCAACTGGTGAGCACGGGGCAAATCAGCGGAGGGCGGAGTTAACCTGTCAGTCTCTGGAGCGGTGTAAATCCTGCAGAAACACAAGAACAAGAACATTTAAAAAACATATTTAAGAAACATCAGTTCTATTTTTTTCACAGCTTTATTTTTAATTTGATCTTTAGTTATTCCGAAAAGTCTGTTATTTAGAGTCTCATATTTACCTCTGCTGAAAAATGATTTAATAAATAGGAAAGTAATCCTGAAGCTATAATATTAATAATAATAAAATCATCATCATACGTACGTGTCGTAATTATCTCTGAACCCCTTTGCAAATGGATTGTGGTCGATTTTTAGTTGTGTGATCTACAGAGAGACAAAAACAAATATTAATCACATGATCTCCTCATTAACAGCTAGTGATCATGTGATCAGATGGGTTTATAGAAAGAGGCATGAGGACCCAGCAACAGAGTTCTAGTTTTAATTCTAATCGTATAATGTTGTGTGTGTGACATCTCCGTACATCAGTGTTCTGGTAGGCAGTGACGGCGATGAATTGGCTCTCCGGAAACACGAAGGTTTGTGGTTGAGTTGAGTCTCTGTCTGGATCGAGTCCGTCTGCTGAAACCTCTGAGATATGCAGCCGGGGCTGGTACTTATGTAACGACTGCAGAACAATCATCTGTAATAAAACATCAATCCATTTCAACCGATTCCAAATCGGAATAAATCTGATAATGATGAGCACTACGGGGAGGCAGGGTTGCTTCTGTACCAGCCCGTGTTGGGTCATTAGACATATGCAATTTGATTGTGCCTGAGGGAGGGGAGGGATAATCCCCCAATTCTGCAGAAGTGACTCCTAACCAGTGCTGTGACACTCATCCTATTCAGCCTCATAGGTTCTGAAGCCCCACACAACCCCAATGTTTAGTGGGATTAAGGTGTGTGTGTGTGTGTGTGTGTGGGTTACCTGTGTGTTACTGTTGTTTGCTCCTTTGTTGTTTGTGAGTTTGAGTTTGCCGAATGAGATTTCTTGGCGCATCCAGTGTGCTCCTGTGTTCGGAGACTCGGGGTGAATGTAAACCTTATTCCCTACACACACACACACACACGCACACACACACACACACACATGATTATGATATATTTACAGTACATATTTAAGTAAGTAATATTAATAAAGCTTTGGTTTCTTCTTTACCCTGCAGGTTGTTCTCTGCTTTTCCACATGTGACCCATTTGCCCCCCTGAAACCTCCAATGGTTTGGATCAGCCAGTGTGATTTCCACGTAAACATTATAATGAGAAGATACACTCAGGCCCGAAATACTGAAACTGAGGAATGGGAACATCCTCCTGCCACACACACACACACACACATTAAAGTGAAGCGTTCAGACTTAATCATTTCAGTATTTATAACGCCATGCTCCTTATTTGGTCACAACTTCCTGTTCCATTGCATAATATACATTTGATTATTATTTAAAAAATATTATTCATATTAATGCTATACCATGCTGCACTTAAAGAACTTATTCATTATTATTATTTTTGCTTCAAATTACTCAGCCACACGGCCCCTGATTCAAACCTATATATTTAATGTGAATATAAAATTTATTTAAGTTATATATTTAAGAGCCCTTCAATGGACTGGTGTCCTGTTTAATGCTTACAACTGTATTATGTTATGTTATGTTATGTTATAAGGACTTTGTATTTTATGATCTCATAGTTCCTGCTCTGTGCTCCTGCTATATTTTAAATATAGCCTAAAAAGTAATTCATTTAGATTAAAAAGTAATATTAATATACATAGGGTTAGGTATCCATAACGTACACATACATAACACACATCATGCATAATGTTCATACAGATCTACATTTAGAAAAGCTTAAAAAGCTTAAAACAGTCTTACATGTACCTACAGAGAAACCCAGCGTAGTTTCACTAACAGATTTCAGTCTCACAAACACCAGCCGATTCACAAAGAGTAAATCAAATTGAATAAATAATATAAAACTCTATAGTCTCAAACCTGCAGCTATTTTAGAATATAATAAAATAATCAGAGAATCAAAAGACAAACAGGCCCTGAATCAGAGCTTACATAATTCTTATAAATATTTTATTCATAAATATTCAGTTATTTACTAATATGAACTCTGTGAAATATGAAAACTGTGTATATATATATAATTTTTTTTAGTTTTTTTGTGTCTGTAGTCTGTAGTAGATGCATTTATGTCCAATAATGTAAGAAAATAATTTTTATTGGCCCCTAAATCAAGGTGTCTTCATCCAATGTTCCACTGACATAGAAGATGGTAAATTTGTACTTTTAGTGATTAATTGCTTGTAAACATTTAATGTTAGATGGGAGTTGTGATACTGAATTGTTCTTTACACTCAAATATGAAGTTAAAGTATAATAAAGGTTTAAATATATAAAGACTTAAAGTATAAGAAAAGGTGCGAGTAGTTAAAACAGATTTGAATAGAGTAATTTACAGACTGGATGTAAGCGTTTCTTTCTGAAGAAACAGTCATTTCTAACATTGAATATTTTTTATTGAAAATCATTCAGAGCCTTTTAAAATCTGAGAGTAAAATTGGACCTGAGAGATATCAGAACAATAAATAAAACATTTTATATAGAAGTTAATGTTAATAATAAAGAGTTCATAAACTAAACCCAGAGATCAGTTACACAAAACATTACAATTCCATCCTGATTCAGTGTTGAGTTTTAACATCAGTAAATATAATTATTCTATTTAATATATAAATAGATTAATATATAAATATATAGAATACATTGTGTATATATATACGATAGACAGAATAAATTATATAGGCATGATTTATTTTATTTTATACAGCAGCAGGTGAAATCAGTAGAGAAAAATTTTACTTAAGTAATAAACTCTAAATCTTTTATGGTGTTATATCATTTAAAGAATAAAATATCATCAAGGTGATATGTAGTTATGATTTTAAATCAATTGCACAAATATCTACAGAATGAATAAAATAAATAAATATATATAAGTATATATAAATATAAATTAGAATATAAAACATTTTGCCCCTAATTGTAATCCAAAACAAATAATTTGATATTTTTGTGTAAAATAAAAGACAATATAAAGGAGAAATGACCATGAAATGGTAGGTGAGTTTTTTAAGTTTTTGTGCTGTGCTTTCTATAAATAATTCTATAATTCCACATAATTAGGAGAACGATAATAGAGAACATGGTAAAAATGACCATAAATATTGGAATAAGTGTGTTACCTCATGTTCCTGTGTGATTTTCACAAATAGCAATAATTAACGAAGAGCAAATCGATTAGCTGTAACAATGTTAATCTAGGGTCAATTAAGTGACTGATTAGGAATATTTTTAAAACTAGATCTAGACTTTAAACCCTGATGATTTTTTCAGTAGCAGGTATAAATCTGATTTGATTCTGATGTCTTTTTGGGAGTAAAATATCTAAAGCAGTGTTTAGATCAGAACTGATTTAGCAGGTGCATTTAAACATTTCTACAGTTTAGTTAAAAGCATAAATCTAACATTTATTCGTTGTTATATGATCAATTGTAAGAGACTTGGAATCCAGACTGATTTAGAAGCTTAACAAACCCAACATCATCTCTTATTAATACCAATCATTTATTAAATGTTCATTGATTTAAAGATATATATTTATTGATCCTGATAAATCTCATGTATCCGTGAATATAAGATGATAGAATTTGAAAACACGGAGAAACCGTGAATAAAAAATCTTTACCCTGAAGTATGTTTGGGCCCCTAAACTAAACTAAGGTTCGTTTAATTTCTCTTAAATTAAAATTAGACTTTCTTATGGACTTTTATTCTACCTCGGTTCTCCATTTGAGCTGTTAATGTGCTTTTATTTAAAATAAGATTTAAACAGTAACGTTTTGTAAGAGTTTCTGCTCTTTAACGATTCTTTATCTCTGGTATAGAGATCTAATGTTCATTATTCTAAACCATTAAGATGCAGAATAAAGCACGTGGTGATGATGGTGATGATGATGATGATGATGATGATGACTTACCTGCCCTGCTTGGTGATGATCATCTCGGTCTGATGCCGGTGGAATTTGAGCCAGAGCGCGCGGTTACACAGGTACACTTGAGCTCTCCGGTCCCCGCGCGTGAACACCTGCCCCCCGGTGCCTTCGTACGCGGGTGGGTAGAGGCTCGCGGCTCCGTGCGTGAACTGATAACTCGGTCCAAGCTGCGCGTGCGTAGCAGAAGGAGACGTGGAGAAACCGTAATGCAGGGACGTGGCGCACCTGGACACACCTGAAACCCCCCGACTGGGATACGGCAGGAAGTGAGAGGGGCTCGAGACCTCCGGGCTCTGAGTGGACGAGCTCGGGATGAAGTAAGACGGGCACGAGGCGGTTCCGTCCACACCATAAGAGGCCAAAACCTCCTCGTATTGAGCAGCAGGAGCTCTGGGCTGATCAGTTCCAGCCTCGCTCTCTGCTTCACCTGCCATCAGCAACAAATCCAACTAACTTTAACTTTAAACCTGATCTTAATCCTAAACCTAACCTTCACACTCCTGATACAGTGCTTTACAGCTGAGTCAGCACGCGCCTCCTGTCTGCATCACATACACACACACACACACACTCAGTAACACAGGTCATTAGGATCAAATAAAGTGCGTAAGATGAGGGGGAAAGTAAATGTGAGCGTAGAGAGGATTTAGGAGCAGGTTTAAACTGCAGCTCAGACTCCGCCCATTTCATCATCAGCTCCACTTCTATACAGCACAGTACATGCTTTATGCTAATGAAGGGGGCGGGGTCTTAACCTTCTGGTGTTGATCTTGTTCACTGGACAACAGCACGGTGCAAACAAAAATGACTTTTATTATTATTATTATTATTATTATTATTATGTTTTAATATATGATCTTATTGTGTAATACTTGATGATTCTAAAATAGTATACAAAAGAATGTCTTTAAAACCTTGCATTATATTCATTCATTATATTAATTCATTTTTATTCTTTTTTTTTAGTTCAAACCTCTTCTGAATTCTGCATAATCATGAATAGTTGGAAATATAATCCCAAAGTTGGGATCAACTTTAGCAGGATATCTTGGAAAAAGTCTCACAAGATCACAGAAATAAAAGAAAGATGAACATTTTAGGACTATTTAGATTACACGAGATCAAGCACTTTACATAAAATTAATCTCTGTTCTTAATTAACATTCTGATATGCCTATAATACAATTATTATTATTATTTATATTGTTATGTGTGTGTGTGTGTGTGTGTGTGTAAATCTATAACAGTTCGTTTTGTAGGCTAACTTTTATAATCCCGTATTTAATTGAATTAGGTTCAGTCCCAGAGCGTGTGTAATTATGTAATAAGTGCAGATTAACTCTCTCACCTGGATGTAATTTATATAACAGTGAGCATTATTATAACTATATCAGTATTTCAACCTAATTAATCATACAGTTAACTGTTACTCATCACTGTAATTGACATTTCACAAATCAATCACCCAATCATATAGATTCAGATTATTGATGATTATTGTAAATTGATGATGTACTGTGAAAGTGAAAGCAGTTGGAGTGCACATGAAATCAGGAGGAGTGTTTGTATGTTTGTTTAAATCTGATACTGAGCACTGACTCATCTCACGGTTTTGGAAGATAAGTAGGTGTCAATCCAACACCGTCATTCCCCGGAACCCCCAACCCCCAGGACTGTAACTACCTGGACTGTAACCCTCTGTTCTAATTCTGTCTTTAATTTGATATAGATTTAGATATAGAATTCATTTTGTGAGTGTTAGATTATTTAAATACAAATTATTTTTCTAAAATATTGAGCAACAACACAAATACACTATATAATACTAAACAAAACAAATACATGTTTAGTGCATGGTGTGTGTGTGTGTGTGTGTGTGTGAGCCAACTCATATGAGTAGGCATAGTGTGTGAGTGAGTGAGATGAAGAATGTGTGGGTGATTGTGGTTAAAATGCATTCAGCAAACTCTGTTTGTGTGTGTGTGTTTCCTTATTTTCTCCAGTGTTCCACACATAATCGCCTTGTTTGCCTCTCTCTCTCTCTCTCTCTCTCTCTCTCTCTCTCTCTCTCTCTCACACACACACACACACACACACACACACACAC
>JAUZSU010139210.1:0-15712 GCA_034780255.1 Parotocinclus maculicauda | reverse complement strand
TTTTAGTCCTGCACTTAAATATGTTGTATTGAATTGGGACTTGACTTAGACTCTAGCCAAAAGACTTGTGACTTGACTTGGACTTGTATTTTGCGACTTATTAACATCTCTGCACCCGACACAAAAACAAAAAGACAAAAATTATTCCCAAGAACGCAGTGGGCTCCATTAGTCTTAAATTAAAGAAGTTTGGAACAACCAGGACTCTTTCCCGACCAAACTAAGTAATCAGGGGGAGAAGACACTTACTACAAGAGATGAAGAACCTAATGGTCCAAAGATCCTGTGTGCAGACAGGAAAAACTTACTAAAGATCAAATACTCTGCCATAAAGCACAGATTGGTGGAGTGCTGAAGGTTGATGGGTGACCTTCTGGACATTTCTTCCATCTGCACACAGGATCTTTGGTGCTGAGCCAGAGTGACCACTGGATTCTTGGTCACCTCTTTTACCCAGCACCCAACCTAGAGCTCTCTGTCCAACCAAACCAAGTAGATTTCTGGTTGTTTCAAACTTCTTCCATGCAAAAATTATGGAGTTTGCTGTGCTCTTGAGAACTTTCAGTGCAGCAGAACCTTTTTGGTAGCCATCTCCAATTCTGGTTCTCTACACAATCCTGTCTCTGTGCTCCACAGGCACTTTTTGCTCCTCATGGTTTGGTCTTTGCTCTGATATGTATTGTTAAGATTTGGTCATACCCAAACAATATTGTTTGGTCCACAACTAATATTATTTATTAAGTCACTCTGGATAAGAGTGTCTGTTATATGACTAAATGTAAATTGTGTCTTGGCAGCACTATTAATTATTTGACATGTGCGAGGCACAACAATGGCTCGTAGGCACAAGTCGTTATTTTCGCATGTATGCAATTCCAGACCGTTCTAAAAATACACGCTGCAATTAATGGCTTAGTGATGTACAGAACCATTCACAGCACTCTGAAGCTGATACTCGTGTGATACTATTATTCAGAGTCTAGCCACATTACAGCTAAGGTCCGTGCACAACTTAAATAGTGGTGAGTGAATGAACTGAACACATCAGGATCAAGTGATTATACCCAGACTAAGAGTGTGAAATATCCTACCAATGTTAATAATGCAAAAAAATGCTTTTAGTGTTGACTGTTGCGCTTGTTTGTGTTATTCCTTCACTCAGATCATGATGTGGATGAAGCAGAGCTCCTGTAAGGAAGAACTTGTCTTGAGCACTCTGTGCAAGACCACAATTGATTCAAAGTTTTACATAGAGTTCATCGATACAAGTTCCAGCTATTGAAATTCTATCCAAATGTCATCAAACGTAATTATAATGTAAGTCCCAGGTGCTTTTTGTTAGTACTTATGTAAGATCTGGTTTAATTACATTGAAATATTGTTAAAGGTTTTAGGCATTAAGGTTAACATGAATCCTATTTGATCAGTCTTTCCACAGACTTTACTGGACATATCCTGCTTTTGCAAGACATTTTGTGCTTTCATAAATTGGGTAACATTACCAGGCAACATTCTTTCCTTTTATATTCTCATTCTCTTCATGTCAGCTGACTGATCATCACACCCCTTTTTGTATTTTACTTATATATTTTTATTCATTTTATTTATTACACTGCAATGAGGGGATATTTCATTATCGGATATTTCATTTTGAACTATCCCCTCATTTTTGTGAGCAGTATATTTGAATTCTTTCATTATTTCTTGTCATGTTGTTTTGTGGTAATAAGGTGGTGCAAAATTAAATCTTGAGAAAATTGTAAATTAAGGTATTGTTGTCAGGGGCATCAATGGAGATTCATTTGGGGGTGCTAGTGCATCAAATTTCATGACATTGCAAATCTGGAAACAGACTGCACTGTATGAATAATGAAGAATGAAATAAGTAAGATTAGATAAATAAGATAAGAACGGGATTTTTTTTTTTTTACTTCTGGCGATTTTAAACCAATAATGCATGTTTATTTGGGATGTCGGCCACAGAACAGACCCAAAAATCAGGACTAAGGACGTCTGTGTTTATTCATGTTCTTGTTTATTACTGTTTCAATGTCCTGACCATACTCTTTAATAAAAAAATAAATACAAAGGAAAAGTAAAATACTCTTCAAATCATAGAATACATAGGATACAATCATATTAAGCAATTAAGGGTTAAGGTTCTTAATCAGGGAGCAAACAGCGGCAGCTTAGGTGGGAACCCTGTATCTTCTAATCAATGGTGCGGTACTTTAACCACGGTCCCTGTCCTTTAACTACAGAGAGAACTTAAATAAAGAAAATAAAAAAATTGTGTCTGGAAAATAACAGAACTTGCCGTGACTTTTCCAGTTCATCTGTATTTCCTCAACGCCTCTCCTCTACTGAAACAACTTCCATAACAGCAACTCAGCTGAGATACTGCAGCCTGCACAAGATGAGCTCTCCCACGCTGCGAATATCACTTAGGAAATGCTAATCACTCGTGGGTCTCCAATTAATGTAATACCCATCCTTATGTTACAGAAAATCCTCCTTCTGAAAGAGAACGGAACGCCAGATCATTTCATTAACCCCCTCCGAGGCACATCATTACGTCCCCCCTCAGGCCTTATCTCTAAAACTGCACAAGTAGAGTTCCTAATGAGGAGAAGGGATTTGTCACTGGGCTGCTGTTTGCTCATGGAGTCCTGTCATTACATTCTACTACATCGGATGGCACATGACACCCATATTTAGTTATGATATTACTGTCTATCATATTACTGTCATGCAATCATGACTAACTTATTCTAGTAAATTACGAAATTCCTCAGTACTCGTCGCAACTGCTTATACTTGTACGAGTCGAGTCACATGACTCGTTTCAGCCAAAACGTGGCTCACAAGTCATGAGTCACTTTTCAGTATAGAGAGATTCAGGGATTCAAATTCACAATAGTTCTTGCTCAGTGCAGGAACTGAAAGGAAAACAGGAACTGAACCCTTCAGAACACAAGCTGAAGCAGCTATGCTTGCACCGTGAGTTTACCAAGAGAGAAAGTGTTTTGTTTTTACTTTTCACTTTTAAGCCATTACTCACTAAATTACATGAGATTTTTGTTTTAAGAATTAATGTAAATGTTAATGTGTAAGAGGCTCTGTAGCAACACAGATTATATTAAACTCATCAGATCATGATACATTTAACTTATGATGGATTTGTTTGTACGTATCTCCCCATCATAAACCAGGGAGTATCTGTACAGTACAACTGCATTATTGCATATAACGGGAGGCACGGTGGCTCGGTGGGTAGCATCGCTGCAGTCCCAGGGTGGAGTGGCCTGGGTCCTTTCTGTGTGCAGTCTGCTTTGCTTGTGGCTCAGTGCACTCGCTGTGCATGTGCAGTAGTCTATCCTGCCTGGTTACATGACAAAGTGAATGTGTGAACTCTTTAAGGCACAGCATTGACCTTTTTCGTTGTGTTTTTTGCAAACGGAGTGAAAAACTAGATAAGCTCACACATTAAAAGAACAACTGAGAAATATTTCATAGTCCTATGCCCTGTAATACAAATTGAGTTATTATCAGGCAGCAAACTGAACAGCAGTGGTTAAGGAGTAATAACCAGAAGGCATGGGGTTCAAATCCCGACTCTGCCAAGCAAGGCCCTTAAAATTTTTAGCTCATTAGGAAGTCACGCTGGATAAAAGCGTCTGCTAAACGCTCTAAATGTAAGCTGGTCTGCTATGATGGGATGGCAGCTAAACACTGATTAATGGTTTGGCTTCTATTTTCATGAATATTCATAAATCCTATTATTTTAATGAGCACAAATGCTGCAGAAATGGTGTCGATGTTCTGGGAATCCTCGGAAGGTTTACAAGATTGCTTTCAGTTAGACTTTTCTCATGACATTTTCACATAATGCAAAAAGAAATCTGATAGATATGAAGTCAATTTCTATGAAAAACTTTGCCGCTCTTGCTTGGCGGAAGATAAGGTGTGAATTTGGTAGATACTGATGTTCTCCTCTATAGCTATTTAAAGATATCATCAGGTAACCGTCTAGCAGTCCTACAACTTTCATTATACAGGAGCTGCACACCTCTCACGAACACAGGCACACACACCTTTGAATCGCTTAAATCTCACGTGCGATCACACAGGTTTGTTGCTTCCTGGGGAGATGGATTGATAATGACTCGTGACTCCTGACTGAATCTTGGTCGTGTTTCCTTCTACTTCTTCCTATTCTATTTATGCTCTTTTATATAGTGCTGCCAAAGTCTCATGCTACACTAGGCACACATGTTCAGTTTATACTGTATGTGTTCTTAATATCCCTAACTACATATTCTGTTTCTTACCAACATGTTCTTCCAGTCCTCTGAACATTATTCAAACCACACCAGGGGACCATAACTTCACTTTTCTCATGCTGACTGAGGAAGCCATGCAACAAAAACAGTCACCTTCTGTATGGAGGATATGGAAACCTATAAAGACTGGATTGCTTTATATACACACTGTATTTATTAGGTGCACAGTGAGTGAACACGGTGTTTGAAAAGTCCAGCAGGGTTGTTGTTGTGTTGGATGCTGAATCATTTGCCCATCTTCACTTGTCTAGCAAAGGCCAAAGGTTTTGGATAGATGAGATCACACCATACTCCCTGTCCTTAGGAAATCTATAATTAATTAAAATAAACGTTTATTGATGTTATTGCAAATATGTAGGACTACAGTCATTTCCGACAGTCTGAGCCTTATGCAACAAACTGAATGTGAATTGGAGGCCACGAGGTTAAGATAAAACAAAGCAGTAAATGCATTCATTGAGCTGGATTGGGCTTAACAAAAAAACAAAAAGTTTAAACTTCTAACGTGGTGCTGTAACAGGTTCAGAGGGCAGCACTGAGTAACGTTGTTGTATTTGTTAGCTGTGTAGTTCATTACAAATATTTGGAAATGTGTGCTAGCAGTGTTCGTTTTTCTACTTATCATAATTATGGACATTATTTTGATCAATATTCGATGCTAATTAAACACAGAGACACGACTGTACAGCTTTATTTGTACTTTTGTTAACACTCTTGAGAAATGTTACTGTTTATTATCCTATCCAACAATGAAATGAAATTATTGCCCTTGTACCCTACAGACCAACAGGACATGGTTCCTGCTGTAAAAACAAACAAACAAACAAACAAACAATCTTTGGCACCTGACCAACACAAACCAAACTGGACCTTCCATCCCAAACACATTTGGGGACATTTACCAGGGGTGCCACATTAAACGAAGACACTTTCTCCTGCCACACCTTCCCTGCCATTAAGTGCCCCCTTACAAAACCTTAGCGTTTAATATTTCTATTAACATATTCATGGACGAGCTGCATCTCTAGATATTATGCACCCGCCAGCAGTGGGAATAAACATCATGGCAGGGTTAAAGGCTTTGTTTTCACTCTTATTTGCAAACTCAAAACAAGGGCGCGTGATGCACTGGTGCGCTCAGCATCGAGCGACTTTCCCAAACGCGAAGAGACTTGAAATCGGTGTCTTACCTTCATCATGCGCCTTCTGCAAGCAAAAAGTCAGGTTTCTCCTCCAGCTCGGCATGGCCAAATGGAGTTCGGGCAGCGTGGGGTTATGTGAAGAGACGCGGATGCTCTGTGAAAGTATAATCCTCTGTGAG
This sequence comes from Parotocinclus maculicauda, assembly GCA_034780255.1. Classification (NCBI taxonomy): domain Eukaryota; kingdom Metazoa; phylum Chordata; class Actinopteri; order Siluriformes; family Loricariidae; genus Parotocinclus; species Parotocinclus maculicauda. The sequence continues at coordinate 10,048 of JAUZSU010139210.1, read as the reverse complement.
AAGAAAGAAAAGCGCAGGGAACCGCAAAAAACGCGCACCGTGTGACCGAGCGCTCAGTGCGCGAAGGTGACTCACACTGTTTTGGTGCTTAACTCACTCTCTTATCAAAGTGTGGGAAAACTGGAAATTACAAATCCCAAAAGAGTATCTATAAGGCAACGCGCACTACATAGGGTGCAAAGCCATTGGTTTTGGTGCACTATATAGGGGGGAGAAGGTTGTTTAGGATTCTACCCTTTACGCAGCGCGCAAGTCATTTCCTGTGACTTGTCGCTACGAATGTGACTTTTGACGGTTCTGTTTTTGTGTATAAATTTAAAATTGCTTTACTGACAATAACTCCATGTGGTGTAATTTGAATGTATAATCTAGTGCAGAAATCTCTGCAGGGACGTATCTTCAGAATTCAAGAAAACCTCTTATAGAAAGGTGCCAAAACTTCGCCGACAAAATCAGTACCAGGTTGGGCCCATTGGGATAATTTAAGCTTTGTGACATGGTGCGTTATCCTGCTGGAAGAAGCCATCAGAAGATGATACACTGTGCTCATAAAGGGATGCCCACATGGTCTGGAACAGCAAGATCCAGGAAAAAATGTACTGTGAAATCTGACGGTAGAACCATGAAGTGACCAGATTACTCAAAATCAAAATCCATAGTAGAACTATGAAATAATTTATGGTCCGTTCATAATCGACCGAGTTTACAGTTGTACTATGAATTTTGACAGTGGAACCATGAAGTGACCAAATTACCATCAAAAATTCATAGTAGAACTGTGATCTTTATGGTCAAGCTGTGAAAGTTCACAATAAAATGACCAAGCAATTTACAGCTTTACTATGAAATCTCACAGTACATTGTTTCCTGGGGAAGCTTGTGGCATTATTTATGCAATGCTTAGTTGGCATTAAGGGGCCCAAAGAGTGGTAGGAAAATCCCCCTACACCACCAGCAGCCTGAACTGTTGATACAAGCAGGATGGATCCATGCTTTCATGTGGTTTACAACAAATTCTACCATCCGAATGTCACAGCAGAAATCAAGACTCAGACCAGGTTTTTCCAATCTTCTCTTCCAATTTTGGTGAGCCTGTGCGAATTATGACCTCAGCTACCTGTTCTTAGCTGACACCCAATGTGGTCTAATGCTGTTGTAGCCCCTCTGCTTCAAAGTTCCACGTGTTGTGCATTGAGATGCTTTTCTGCATATCTCGGTTGTAACAAGTGGTTATTTGAGTTACTGTTCCCTTTTGTATTAGTTTAAACCATCTGTATTCTCCTCTGACATCAACAAGGCCTTTTCATCCAGTGATGGCAGTTCTCTGGATGAAAATATATTCTTATTATTAACAATTTTAGCCCTAGATATGGTGCTGTATGTGAAAATCCCAGCAGTTTCTGAAATATTCAGACCAGTCTGTCTACCACCAACAACCAGGCCATGTTCACTTTAATCACCTTTCTTCTTTAGCAGGTTATCTTGACTATATCTACATGCACAAATGCCTTGATTTGATGCCATGTGATTGACTGATTTTATATGCATTGATGAGCAGTTAAAGAGATGGATGTAAGTTAGAGCTTTGTTTTGCTGCTCATTATGAAATTTAACTGAATTTGAGCTGTTTGAGAAAAGGAAGAAGGGACAAACACATTTTAAGGCCAAATGATTTTGGACACTGAAAAATTACATCCAGAACATGGGTGTGGAGTTTGCGCTCCACCTGTTGCTGCAACAGATTTTGCTCTTTTAAAAGGGCTCTCCACTGGATTACGGTACATGACTGTGGTGTCAGTTTCTGATAAGGGCTCACGTTTGCCATTCCAGCAAGGTGTGCATTTTCAAGGTGTCTGATGGAGTTGGGGTCAAGGTCCTGGGCAAGGGAGCCAAGTTCTCAGTCAAAGTTGGTAAACGAATTCTCATTGGAGTTTGTTTAAGGAAAGCAGGGCTGAAAGTTGATGATCTAACTTGTTGGAAGCCGAAACATATAAATGCATCCTATTGATATATATCAGTACAACCCATTCTACTGCTACTGTTAGTCTATAGACTATCCAGAAATGTACAGTTTATATTATGAATGTGAAACAAGTGAGTTTTGTGTTTTTCTATCACTTTTCAGTGCATCATTACTGAGACCACAGAGGGCAGTAACTTTCTTCCTTCTCTGGATAAATGAGGATGCCATGCCACCAGTGCTTTCCCACATAGGACAATAGGCCTGACAGCGACACTCTGTACAGGACTAAATATTACCTATATGCACCTTTTGTATATAATAATAAATTATATTCTATATATATATATATATATAAGACCTATTTCCACTCATGGAGGATGGGTCCCCTTTAAGTCTCCTCCCAAGGTTTCTTTCTTATAATGTTTAGGAAGTTTTTCCTTGCCTCCGTCGCCCTAGACTTGCTCAAATTAAGACTGGCCTTAGATATTTGAAGATAATATACTGTACAATTGTAAAGCTGCTTTGAGACAATGCTCGAAAAGCGCTATAGAAAATAAATCTAACTTGATGTTACTTGAGTGTTGTTTAAACAGCAGAGCTCAGTCATTAGAACTTTTGACAATTTGTGTATTTCAAAATCTCGACACAAAGCTGGGCGAGACATCCTAACAGACTGCTAATTCTAATTAAAGCAATAGGTGGGTCTATTTAGTATTACTTCAGGGTGATCGCTTTTGCAGCTGTTATTATAATTTCTTCTTTTAATTAATTTAATGAAGTTATATTTTCTTTGTTGCTTGAGGCAAGCTGTGTTTAAAAAAACAACAACCAAAAAAGTGGCTCAGTGGGTAGCACCGCTGCCTCACAGCAAGAAGGCCCCAGGCTAAAGACTGTGGTTAAGACATTAGGTTAACTGGTGTCTCTAAAGTTGCCCTTAGTGTGTGACTGTGTGCTCTATGATGGATTGGTGCACAGTCTAGGGGTGTTTCTGCCATTTGCGCCCAGAGGTGCCACAATGGGTTTTGACCATTTCAAAGGGGTATGAAAAGCACCTTAGTGAACTGTATATATGTACATGTACATTTCAACACCAAACATAATAAACACCTTGGTTTTTAAGGTACGTGATGGACCTTTTTTTTAAATAATCAGGATTAGTTTTGTATTTTGAGTTTTACTTGAATTTCAGTCCAGACTTTGGCACCCAGAAGATTCCTTTTTTGTCACTTCTCTGTGTAAAGTTTTTAAGAGTGTTGTCACGTACATAGACCGACCAGTTTGAGACACAGAGACTTTTGTAATATCACTTTTGACCTTGCCTCCATTCAAGTGTGTCCTGGACTATGAAGATAATGAAGCAGAGTTGCACAACCCCGCTCTAGATAATCTCGTTATTCACCACCATCAATCCACGCACTTACTAAAGGCATGCTGGGTTAGAGAGAGGCATTACAAACACTTCCAGCTGTTGTTCTTAACAGCCAAGCTCAAAGGGGCATTAACGTTCCACAGTGCAAGCTCCGAAACGTAGTGACTTCACTGCAATAAAATGATCGACCCTCTGGGCTGGTGACCATACAGTTTGGCATGAACCAACAAAAATAGTGTCGGATCAGAAAAAAAAGTGGATAAAGGAACATAACTCAAAAAAGCTTCTTTATTACATTTCTCATTGAAAAGTGAGGGAAAACATTAAATACAAGATCTGGAGTTTGAACCTTCAATTGCTTTGAACTCTTTTATGGGACACAGTCAAACATAATACATCCACGATGATTAACTTCACACTTTGCGTTCATAACGTTTGGAATGAATCTTATAAATCGATTGAAGAGAAGAGGATTTTAAACAGGTATGGTAACCTGGGTTTATCAGTTGAGAGGCTGATAAGAAAAGCATTTGAGAAAGTCTCTTAGGCTTTAGTGGCTCGTCTGTATTCCGGATTCCGTTTCATTGCTCGTTCTGCTGGCCGTCTGCGATGGACGTCACGGCTCCTTGGCCTTTATTTACGTCGCTGATGCAGGCCCACTGTCCGTCCACAGACTCCTTCCACAGAGTCACCTGATGACATGGGATGGTAAACATGAGCCTCAGAATCATTTCAGACCCTTTGTCTAATATCTCAGTTTTCTAATCTTTACAAACCTGACTGACTGTACATTCACAGTGCTGAGAATGATCCACTACACAAACACTACCTGATCTGTGCTGGTCCTGTGGGGGTCCTGACCATTAGAGAACAGATTAACAAGGACGAACAAAGTATTTAGGGAAACACTACAGGATTGTAGTACAGTCTGTAATTATAGAAGTACAGAGTTCTTCTGTATGGTAAGTAGAACTGACTAAATGGACAATGAGTTTATACTCATGGAGATGTACCTCATAAAGTGTACATTAGTTACATACATCATCTGTAAGAGGCCATGCTCTGTTCAAGAACACCTACACATCGACATTAATCAATCTTACATACAGCCGTTGTTTCCCTTTTGTCTTGTGCTAACGACCTGTTAATGATATTCATTTTTAGTCACATTAACCTAATGACATGAGGAAATTTCATAAAAAAGAAACCCCAACAAATAAAACTTTGAGTCATGGTGTTGAGTTAGTTGTGTACGTGAAGAGGGTTTCATTTTATTATGGACTGAACAGCGTGTTATAAAGTAGCACTTTCATTTATATAGCTCTGGAAGAAATTATAATCAATTTTAATTGTATTTATTATTATATTATTATATGTACACACAACACAATTACTATTTATTATAATACTACTACTTTTATTACACTGCTCATTTTACTAGTGTTATTAGGTGTTATTACTAAGTTTGTTTTATTTCTGCCTTTCTCAACACCCGAGAACACTGGGCCTAAACAATAATAAAGCTAAATGATACAAAAGAAAGTTGGAGGTTGTGTTAATAGAATGTATACTTACGATCAAACTACTATAAACAAAATAATATCCATATTTAACATATCAAAATACATAAAACAAGGCAGTAAGTAAGCAAACTGATTGATTGATTGACTGACTGAGGGGGGTTTAATACTATGACAACCCTTAGGTTATGTCCATGGCAGGTCAACTTGCAGTGTCAGACATCTGCTCAGATCTGAGGTTCTAGATTATCTAGAGGTTCTAGATTATCTAAATATGGGTTCCATAACAATAAACCAAAAGCCTAATAAAACAAAAATGTTACCTTTCGCATGAAAGTCAAAAAACATCAAAATAAGCCATTATAAATGTACCTTTGACAAAAAAAGAAAGAAAACAAAGCAGCCATAACATTTTTTTACTACAGTAATACATACAATGCCAAAATCAATAAAAAATGTATATATAAAAAATATATTATACCGTATTATACAAAACATACAGCCAAAATAAAACTGTAAAATACTTTATAGGTTTGTTATGGTCCAAACAACAAATATTTCATCAAAAATTTAGCAAGAAATATAAAGTTTATTAAAACGGGAAAATGTACTGGTCGTGTACACAAAGCTAAAATCATGAAAATACTGAACTATACTGCTTACAAAAAATAGGGGATCATTCAAAATGAAATATCCCATAATTAATTATCCCCTCATTTTTGTGAGCAGTATATTTAATATAAATCTCAAACTAACATCTGGTAGTTGTCCTAATATGTTTTGTTTTGTGTTCTTTTGCTCCTTAAAACACCAGATGGTTGATAATCTGCCACAGTTTACCAGGTTCATCTTTTGGCCTGGTTAAGAGTCCAGATTTGAATTTAATACAGAATATTTGGTCTCACATTAAACACAAACGAACTGAGAAACAATTTTAACCTAAAAAGAAATGCGACTATTTTAAACCACTCTTTAAAAAAAAAAGTCAGGTTACAAAAATGAAAACCATACTAGATTTTGTACTAGACTGCAATTTTCTTGGCCGATTCCGATTTCTTTCATATATGACTGGCCGATTTTCAAATTCTGAATTTTCTTTCTGACTAAGAATTATAAAAGAAGAGATGTGTTTGTACTGCACAAGCGTAGGCTAAATGTAAAGAAACGGTTATATTAGACTGATCATCTGATCACCCCATCAGTCAGTGCATCCTTTAAAAAAAAAGATATTTTTACCTGTGACAAATACAGGGTGAGTCAAAAGTCACAGGACACCCTTATATTTCAAAATAAGAAAAGTTAAAATGACATATCTGGAGGACCCCAGTAAGTAATGGGTGATGGGGCCTATCTTTTAGGCTATGTCCGGAACATATTTGCCATCTTGAAAGACGCCATGCTGGATCAAGGGCAAGTTTTTTCAATAGGAAGGTGGCTATGTAGCATAACAGAAAGAATCAGAATTGTCTTAGAAATCGACTGCAGCAATCAGTTATCAACACAAAGTTCAAAACTTTTATTGTTTGTCACAGGTAAATAAAGATGGAATTGATGATTCTGATGTCCGGGAAAAGCAGCTGCCGTATCATAGTAACAGACTTCAACAACCAACACCCAGTAACCACTGTTGCATCCCTCATAGCCAGATTCAGAGAAACCAGGACTGGGATCAACAAGAAACGCAGTGATCGTCTGAAGAACCGCTACCGACCTAAAAACCTCAACAATGGATTTGAGAGCCTTTGAGAAAAGTCCACAATGCAGCATGTGACGTGTCCTGTGACTTTTGACTCACTCTGTATATGAAACATGTTATCCTGTATAGGATCTAATCAATTTAGATGTTTTGCTTCAAATACTGTATCGGAGTTTCAAATGTGAATCAAAATAAAAGCCTTTCTTAAAATACTATTTTGTTCGTACAAAATACAAACGAAAGCGCACTGCAAAAAACTGAAATATTCAAAAGCAATTTCTTCACCTCCAAACTACACCCACCGGACACGACGCCATTTACTGAAATTTCACTGCCTAGATCAACTTTTAGTCAAATAGGCAAAGTTCTTAATTTTTAGCTCACAAATTACATGGGCAGTAAAAAAAACCTGTGTGTTATCACCACCTTATCGTAACAGCGTTTCACAAGTCTCTTAATAAATAACAATTTTCACCAAGTAAAAAAAAAAATCCTGTTTTATGTGGAATATTACGGTTTTTAATTAATTTACTATTGTCCGAATAAATCACATTTTTAAAAAAGCTATTGTTATTTCACTACAAATCAAATTTCATGCTACATTTGCACATTTTAAATCAGTAGAGATTATTTGGTCGTAATGTACTTGCTAAAAGTGGATTTCTGTTTTTTGGATGCTCCAAGTACTCGGCAGAATTATTTGATAAGATCAGCTTGAGCCTCCTCCTGTACGTGACCAGTATGTACAATTTCTGCTATTTCCTTCTGGATCAATCAAGACTTATCTTATACAAAATTACTTTAATGAGTGCAAAATCAAGCTTTTGACCAGCCAATATTTAGTCTCGAACCACTAAAGGTGCTACTAAACCTAAGATGTTTTTGATCAATTTTATGGTATAATTTAGATTAAGTAACTTATTATTCAATCAAATGACTGAATGTTCACTACAGGAACTTTTATAAACGAGACCATCCTTTTATCTTAGCAAATTGTGAGAATATGGAGAATGCTGATAAGTGATTCATAATGCTCATTAAGTGTCTCCAGTCTTCACAAATACAACAAGAGCCCTGAGCCTTTGATGCTGTTGTAATCCAATTAATTTTTGTATTAAAAGAGGAATGAGACATCAAAAGGAATCCTCATCTTAAATTAAAAGCAGTCCTATGAGACAAATCTTTTTTTTGTTTTAAAGACAGATATGAAACAGTACCTTGTTATCTCCTCCAGACACGGCCAGGATGTTTCCTGTGATGGACCAGCTCACGTGCCAAACCACATCATTGAATTTGTGCAAGAGTTTAGCAGACCAGGTGTTTCCAGATGGGTCGTCGCACGTCCAGATGAACACTCGTCCATCCTGTAAAAGGGGAAAAAGAACCAAATGTATTTTCAGGTTCTCCTACACTGTTTCTGATAAATTTTATGACTTTCAAACGTACTAATACAAGTTTCAAAATATGGCTACATGATATGCACTGTTTAATAACCATCTGATCAACACCTGTTCAAGTTAACACCTGATGTCTTATCGTTGTAATATGCGGGTTCCGCACATGTATGCGAGTTTACGTCTAAATACTCTTGGTCGCACGTTTGCGAGTTTGTGTATAAATGCTCTTGGCCGCACATGTAAGTGATTTTGCGTCTAAATACTTTTGGCCATATGTGAGTGTGTCTAAATACTTTTGCCCATATGTGGGTTTGTGTCCCAATACTTTGGACTGCAGAGGTGTTTGAACAGTATATCAAAAGTTCTCAGAAGTTCGGTTTTACAGAACATAACGCAAACATTAAATGGTGTGAATTGATTCTGATTAATAATCAGGGTACAAAAATGCCTTTAGCCGAGACATATTACAGTTGTGAAGCATCCTTACAAAAAGCTCAGTCTAGAGTCCAAATGAGCACAGCTTTTAACAACAGCTAAAACATAACAACAGACACCTGGTATTAGGGGTGGGGGAAAAATTAAATTTTAGATGCATTTGGACATTAACGATTCTGAATCGATTAACAAATGTCGATAATTGAGCACAATTGTGATCAGCAGATGTAATCCAATAAGGGCGAGACAAAACCGGAAGCACGGTAAATCGGCGATAATCCACAGCAGTATAAAGCTCTTCGAAATGAGGTGAGAGCCACGAGACTTAGCAGAGAACTAATAAGGAACAGGTGTGTGAGATCAGGACGGTAATGAGGAGAGTGTGATAGGCTGGGTTTGATCACCTGAGCAGTCCCCATGTGTGATAAGCTCATTTACACTGTCCCACGTTGATATTATTTCATTTCGTCCTGTGTTCTATGTTCAGTGCTGTTATTTATAAGGAGTAATTCAGCATTTTGACTCTTCTTTCTGCAGATGTTAATTAGTTCTTTTTTACTCTGCAAAGCTGAATTTGTGTTTTACGTCATTTAATTTATTTGTTTGATCCTCAGGATTTTGATTCTATGCTCAGAAATGTTTACCTCATGTATTTATATAAAAGAGCAGATATTTATTTGATTATTTATTTAAATGGTTTTTGGAATATGCTAAATTGCTTCCAATTGTTTTGTTAATAAAAAATATTGGAAATAAAATCATCCTGGATTTGTTTCAAGTAGTCACATGGTAAAGAAAATATTGTCTGTATAGAAAAAAACAAAGAGATGCATCAATAATCGATGCCCTCTGAATCGTAATCGAGTCGAATCGTGAGGTGCCTAGAGATTCCCACCCCTAATGTGTATATATATATATATAGTTGCACACTTGTATTTTTCCAAACACTGGAGTTACATTGGCAGCACTGTGTATTTCTGAATACCTCTTTAATCCTCTTTACAAGAGCATTCTGGTCGAAGGCCACAGCCTCGGCACACTGGTGCAGATGATCCTGGTAGCGCACGCACAACTGCAACACCTGCACTGAGTCCAGCTTCTCCAGAGACACAGTGCTGGGGGACATCTGTCCACTCAGGACACCTGTCAGAGTCACACACTGTTCAAAACATGTTCCTGTTTGAGCTACATGCAACAGCACAGCTGAGTGAGAACAGTGTGAATACGGTGTTATACAGTGTAGGGTTCCAGCAGAACGTCTGGTATGGTTTGTGCATTTTGGACGTTTGGCACGTGACATTCTGAATATCACATTCTCTTACCCTTCAAAAGTGGCTGAAAGGTCGGTATCTCCTGAAGTTTGATGACATCAGGGTCATTATGGATGTTGCGTAATGACTGTGTTCCTTGAGCGACCACGACAATGTCATCCATTTTTGCTCTATGCTTTGCAGGTGAGGGCACAACTGCAAATAAAACAGATGATTATATTTAAAGGAAAGTATACAGTAGCAAAGACCGACACAGTACACGCCACGAGCATATAAAAGAATAGCTTAAAATGTGTGGAAATACAGTCGCTTCCGGTTAATCAGACCACATCGGGAAGCAATGGTTTTGGTCCTAATAACCGGCTGGTCCGATTAAACGAACATGCCCTATGTTACA
>JAUZSU010139199.1:0-15712 GCA_034780255.1 Parotocinclus maculicauda | reverse complement strand
CTGCCCAGGCCAGAACCAACGGCACCGATGCAACACACATCCGCAGTTCCTCCGGGAGCTGCATTTTCTAGTTTTTAATAGTGATGCCAGATAGGGTAATCGGACAGAGGTAACAGTCCGTCACACGTTCCTTCTGTTATCATATCATTGGGACAGCAAATGACATTGACTTCCCAGTACCTCCGAGCCAAACTCTCAGGTTGACTGCACAACAAGTGTGAGGAGTCTAGGACTTGTCTTGTTCACAAACTTTACATCTAAATTAGAACTTGTTTGCATTATTGAGAAGTGTGCTCATAAAGCATTTTTGATCCTTAAGCGTATACTCGCCACAGATTTACCATACCTGGGCATGACTCTATTTTTATAGGTTACTATAGGGGGCAGTGTACTAGTAGACTCTTATGGTGTACTTACTAACTAACTAATATGATGGGAAAATCACAAAAACGTTTTAAATTCAGTAAAACAGTGTGTAGAAGGAACTTTTTAATGATCAGCACAAAATCCATTGAATACATCCAAAGCGTTCATGAAGTAAAATTGTTGTTTAGTGTTGTCTGGCTGCTTAATGAGTGAGTTTAGTGTTAAGTTGAAGGCAATGGGATTTGGTTTTTTATCACCTTTTATCCAATAGGCTTCTTCAGTGCTGAAAACTGATTCTAAGTCCCAGGTATTTAACCCTTGTTTTAACCTTGGGGTTGGTCCTAAGAGTTCTTGAACCACCCTGCCAATATGAGTCGTTAGGGTCAGTCAAGACCTGTAGAGCCAAGTAGAAGCCATTAGCTTATAAATTAAATGTATATAATTCAATGACTGTGTCATTCATAGTAGTTCAGATTGAAGTTCATGAGCAGTCAACTCCATGCCTGAATCACTTCACCTTGCAGAAAAAATGTAACAGAGAGGTGTTTTGAAAAATATTGCATCCACGTATTCGTTTTATTTCACGTGAAATGTTTTGCCCATTGTCACATACAAACCTACCCTGTAATTATCCCACAATTATACAAGGTCTCTACTCAGTAAGTTGTTGTGGTTTTTCGTGTATTTCCTTCTGGGGAGTGTTCATACATAACACCTACATTACCAGTTGCCAGAAATAAGGAGTGACAGTGTGTCTGTGAAAGGGGTTGCTTTTCCCCTCTTCCTCATTTTCCTTCTCCTTCTCTCCTTGGAGGCCATCATTATTACTGACCAAATAGTTGAACCCATGGTTGAATCCTGAATCCAGCTCTCTCCTTCCTTACAAAGTCATGATTTTCCTCATTCCCATTTTCTTCGCCCATGTCCCCCACTTGATCACTGGTGATCTAGAGAATGGTTTCTTTGAGTGTGCGTGTGTGTGTGTGCGTGCGCGAGCGAGCGAGAATTTTGTGTGTGGACACTTCTCTAACTGGTTTACTCTGCTCCTCTCTCTCCACTGCCTTAAAAGATGATGCCTCTGATAAGGATGGTAAGAACACGAGTTCTGTCCACTCGTCTGCATTAGCAGCTTCTCCCATTCTCTTGTACGTCTGTGGCAGTATATTGTTTCATGCTTTTTCATCTCATGTTCCCATGTCTTCCTCTGTGCGTGGCTTATTCACGCATTACAGACAGATCCCTCACACCCCACATACAACCTGAAAAGGATTACGCTAGCAGGGCAGGCTTTTCGCTCTTTTAATAAGGTCTGGTTTTGTTCACTCTTTATGGCAAAGAAACAATTTAAGCTATTTAGCTATCGAGTGTTAGCTTAAGTTGTGTGACGTATCTGAAATGACCAGTTTTATACACCTGGCATGTGTGGTATTATGGTGACCTAGCAGTGGACCAGAAGGTTTAAGGCCTACCTCTGCAGGGCTGCCCCTGTTGAGTCTCTTGAGCAAGGACCTCTGGATAAAAGCGTCTGATAAATGTAAATGAATCGGTGCCATGTGATTAGCCTTTTAAACTTAAGGATATTTTAGGGTATTCCTGACCACACCACTGTGTAGTGCAACCTGACAACCTTCTTGACAAATACAAGGAGTCAGATGAAATGCTGTGATATTACAGTATGGGCTGTTGAATGGGCTGTTGAATAGGAGATTCAAAACCTGTTAATGCTGCGCTTACCAAATACTGTATTGTGCCAAAAAAAAGATTTTTTTAATAACTGTGTTATTCCCAGTTGTTGTTTTTTATTACAATATAATAGCGCAATGCTTCATTAGAATAGCTTGCTGTTTCAGTACATCCTACACAACCACAAGGCAGTCCATTTGGCTATACTAAATTGTTTCTGCATTCCTCTAGGGAAGAATATCATCACAGACTTTAATTTGCACAGCCTGTGATTGTTATTCATATTCTGTTGCTTTTATCAAGAAGTCATTCATTCATTCTCCTACAGTTTGTCTAATGCTCTCTTCTTCATGTACTCAAGCTTGGTAATAATTCTTTTTTAATTATTTTTTTCTCAAAAAACTTTTTTTGTTTTTGGATTGAACCTTCTATAAATTTGAAATTTTCATATTAAATTTTGTATTCTGTAATAAGTGTGCCTTTCATCCATATGGACATTTATGGCCTGACTGATGTATGCTGACAGGTTTTGAAGCTAAAAGCATTTGTTTATTTCCAGGGCGACTACGTACTAAGCAGCCCTTGTCGACACCATCAGCATCAGGCATTAGTCAAGTGGATTCAAGGAGTCGCAGCCGATCAAAGATGGTATCTCAGTCCCAACGTGAGTTTTTTGCACAACACCACCAGTAAAACGCTAACAGGATCGCAAATTGCATTTTGAGTATTGTCCTCATACTCACTGTGGTCAGCATCCTAACCTGGCACAGATAGTGTGTAGTTTGTTTTCTTTGGTTAGTGGTACACTTGGTCATTACACAAAAAAGTTGCTTGGTAATTTATTTATTGAGAAAAAAATTATTTATTGTTACTTATCCATGAGTGAAAAAAGTATGTGAACTTTTGCTTTCAGTATCTTGTGTGGTACTCCTGTCCCACAGTAATTGCAACTAAATATTTCTGCTGACTGTTGTTTAATCCTGCATATTGTCTTGGAGGACAAATCCCATTCCTTTATACAGAACAGCTTCAACTTTGAGATGTTGGTTTGTTTCACCTCAAAAGTCTACATCATTTCATGGACAGAAGTCCTGACATTTTCCTTTAGAGTTCCTATAGTGCTATAATTCAGAATTCAGTGTTTCATCAATTATGCCAAGCCACCCTGGCCCAGATTCAGCACAATACTATCACCACCATGTTTCACACATAGGATAACCTTCATATGTTGGAATTTCTCAAAGCAAGAAGGTCCTGCGTCTGATCCCCACATTTTTTCTGTGTGGCGTCTTTCCTATGCCCACGTGGGTTTACTCTGTGCACTCGGTTTTTCTCCCACAGTCCAAAGTCAAGCATTAGATTAATTGATTACTCTAATATTGGCTCAATCAGATATGTGATTAGTTTTGAAGTAACCTTGAGTATTATTATTGCGTTGTGTCTGCCATTAAAGTGGCTATTTGTGCTGATAGTGACGTTAAATAAACCAAACACAAACATGCTTTTTTCAGACATAACTCACTCATATAAACCAAGAAGATATATTTTGATGTAATCTGTCCACAGAATATTTTCCAATGGTCTTCTGGCTTAAGGGCCTTCCTTAGGGACCCAACTGTGGCAGCTTGGCAGAGGTGGGAGCTGAACCCTGGACCATCAGCTCCCCAGTCCAGTACCTTAACCGCTAGGCTACCACAGTCCCTAAAAATATCTCATGATATTTTGGATAATTTTACGTGGAAATGTACCATTTTCTACAAGCTTTTAAGCACCACTGAATTTGGTTTAGTCCCAGATCTCTAAAGCCAGTGCTACTAAGAGTAAATGGAAGTGTGTTTCACCATAAGTAAATATAGCAGGCTTTAAGCTCCAGAATAACTGGTGTGCTCTGTAAAGTTGGCTGTAAAATATTTAATTGGTTACTTGGCTTAATTTCACTTTAATTGAAGTTTAAGTTAAAATTATGATGATGGCTTATTAAAACCCTGAAATTTAGAGCTGCACCATCCCTAAAAAAGCAACAGATTGATTGCAAAGAGCTGATTTGTGCCAAGCACTATGTTTCTAAGTTCAGTCATTAAGAAGTGCCTTAAATTGTCCGAAGACATGACCTGTATTTTCCTATTCCATAGAAGCCTAATGTTTCTGTTTTGTCTGCTCAGATCTGGCACACATCTTTTGCTTTGCTCTTTTTGTTCAGACACATCTACTACTTGACTGTGATTTACAGGTTAGCATCATATAAGGCTGTACTCACTTTAATACAATATGTATATTAGTGATCGACAGGTTTTTACTGCACCCAAAAACACATTAGGACAGCTTTATTAATTATAACATGTATGCGTCTTTGCAGTGCATTGCATTAAGGTGTCAGTAAATATAATGATGATTAGCCCTGTATCTCAAAATATTGTCTGAATATCTCCATCCCTAAATCAGAAAATGTTGGATCAGTATGGAATATGCAAATACACTGCTCACAACAATTAGGGGATATGTCATTTAAAAAAAGCGCAGACAATATGAACCCAAGATATTTAATGTTTTGTCTGACCATTTTATTTGTTAGTAAACATCCATTCTTACCTTTCAGGTCTGCAACACATTTAAAAAAAATGTTGATATAGGGGCAGTTTATGGCTTTAATAAGGAAAAAACTAAATAATGCGATTTCAAACAGGTGATTTCAATAAATAATCATGATTTGCTACAAAAGCAGTGCCCACAAAAGTCTTGCAGGAGCAATAATGGCCAGAGGATCTTCAGTGGTCAACAAATGTGTGAAAGATTATTCACATTTAAAAAGTGTTTCTCAAAGGAGGGCTGGAAGGGATTTCCATATTTCAGTATTTGCCTTTTTGTTTTGACTTATTACATAGTCAAAGTACATGGACATCCCAGGAAAAGATGTCATGTTTAAGAAAGTAATGTTGCTCTGAAATCTGTCTACTTTACGTCATTAATTCTGCCATCACATAAGTGTAAATAAACCCTAGTTTTTGAACTTGTAGCTGATAATAGTATTGATGGTCCTTTTCGTCTTTGCTCAGGAGCACATGGTGTATATTTCTTCCAAAAAAAAAACCAACCATAGAAAACTGACACATCTGACCACAATACACATTTCCCGTTTTATAGTTTATCCTAGATGCCCCAGTGCCGCTTTTCGACATGTTTAACAAGGGTTTTTTGCCTTGTAAAGTTTTCAGTGGCATTTGTTAACTTGTTAAAGGTTTGATAAAATAATCACGATACCATGTGGTTATATCAGTTATTGATGAATGACACTGCAATGCAGTGCCGTCTGAGGGATGAAGTTCATACAGTTTAGTTCTGAAATTTCTCCCAATATCTTTAATTGTTTAAATATACAATAAACAGTAGAGGGAGAAATATGCAAATCCCTCCTGTTCTTCCTTGAGTAACATTGTTTTAATCATTTCAATGCTTTTCTCAGGCATTTGTTGACAAACTGATCGTATGCCTATCTTTGCTCCTCAGAGACTCAACCTGTCGTGTATACTGATTTTGTACCAAGGCATGAATATAATTACCTGTTGACATCACCTGATTGTTTTTTATTTTATTTTATCACTAACGCTAAATTACCCCGTACCACCTTTTTATTGTAATGTGTTGTAGGTTTGAAATGCAGGAATAGATGTTTATTGACAAGTAAAATAAAGTTGACCAGACAAAATATGAAATATATAAGGTTCTTTCTGCCTGCAATTAAATTAAATGTAAGAAAGTGTGTTTTTATATACATTTTCATACTGTTCCAATCTTTTGTGACTTGTGACTGTATGCAAATAAATAAAATAATAATGCATTTATAAAACCATTCCTTTATTATAAACAGGTGTTTTTGGTGGTTTGGATGGGACTAAATTGTTTCAATGAAAAGAAATCTTAATGAAACAGCTTACAGTGGTAACAATTTAGAAAAGGCCATTTCTTATTTTAGCATCAGTGATTTACATTTACAGTATTTAGCAGACCCCCGTATCCAGAGCGAATAACAAAAGTGCTTTAAGACCTCAGTAACATAATCCATTATCAGGAATCTAAACGAAAATACACTTTTGAAACAGTTGTTGTGTTGGGTTTTTTTGTTTTTATCTTTTTTTTTTATTTAAATAGATATAAAGACAAGGGTGGGGGGATTAATTGAGGAAAGTGCGGAATAAATGGGTCTTCAAACGGCGTTTGAATATAGCCAGAGACTCAGCTGTTCGAACATTGAGGGGAAGTTCATTCCACTGGAGCCAAAACAGAGAAGAGTCTAGATGAATGCCTTCTTTTTCCCTTCATTTCACTTACATTCACTAACAATAAGGATATTTTGTGAAATCACGTTTAATAAGAAAAGTCCTGACCTCAACATCATCAAATGTACTGGGTGAATAGAAACAAATTGCAATCATCTTCCAAGAAGAAAGCATTTTAACAGGACAGTTTACAAGCCTATGGCCATAAAGTGTTAAAGAACATACAGCTCTGGCTATTTCTGGGGGACTGCATACAGGACAGTGTGCTTGTGTGTGCGAATCATCCAGTTCTCAGGATGTATCACACAGCTCCATCAAACTGTTTCTGTGCCCTTAGGTTCCGACGATTCTGATTGCACGCCAGGTACCCTCGTCTGACGTGTTAGTGAGTGTGTTAGTGTGCGAGTGCGTGATTGGGCGTGTGTTCAGTCCTGCATGCTGTGTGGTATTCACTTGGTTGTTACTTGGTGTGAGTCCATTTCTGCCTGGGACACATTTGAGAGCCCAACACATTTCTGAAAATACGAACACTGTGTATGAAGGCTTCATTGACTTAATTGACCTAGTTAAAAATGGTCAAAAGGGAGACCTAAACCAGTGGGGAAGTAGAGAATCATAGTGTGCAAAAAGTGTGTTAGGAATTTCATCTTTTTTTTCAGCTTATTGTGCTAGTGTGCAATGTTGTTTAAAGGCTTTCTGAATCTGTGCGCACCTCATGCTGTCTGTATTTCCGGATTGATATTTTTGCTCATTCACGTGCGGTTTATGATGAAACCTTCAGATCGCCTGCATGTTTTAGCCTGCGCAGCATTTCATCGTTTAAATGTGTTTTTCCTCCTCCTACCCAATGGCCTCTTGGTCACATTCATCGGTATAATTCTGGCCCATCATTGGCTCAGGATCTCAGTCTGCTACCCCTGTTGGTGGTAAGAATTTCCTCATATTTAACTATTACTCATGCTGCATTCCATTGTACTCTCAAGTTCATGCCCCTGACTTTTTAATGTTTTCTTTCGATAGTGTTTCTAAGAGATCATTTATGTTATATAAATATGTAAAAAAAAAATGTCTTTTCACATGCATTATAAAAGACCCTACTTGTACACAGTAACCAAAAACAACTATTTCAGTTACTCTAGCAATGTAAAAAAGACTATTAGGATATCACATAGTAACATATTGTAGCAACATGTGTTCATAAATTAAAAAGAAATAATCAGCATTCAGAAGGACATAATATTGTTGACTGGGAATATTGGCCTTTTTGACTGTAAGATCAGTGATAATTTTGCAGAGTTTACTTAAGTAGATTTTGCTGAAGTTCTGAATAAGGAATTCTGACTTCCATTACTGTCAGTTTTTAACACAATGGAATGCAGCTTTCTACATTGACCTACGTTTTCCGCACCTTTCACTGGGATCCACTATCATATCTTTGTGGTTGTAATAGACACATTGGCCTTCTATCAGCACTAAGCACCACCTTACAGTCTGCACGTACAAAATGTACAGCTTCTCTGCTTCTCTTGCTCTGTTTGCCTTAGTTTTGGGGTTTTTTCAAACGAGAATTTTTTATTAAAATGATCAAAATCATCTGCTGTTGCATCACTGCAGACTAAAGACATTAGAAATTTTGATACTTGGCATTACAGAGAAAAGTATGGAGTTTGTATATTTAGGGAAAAAACCTTTTCTGCCTTTCACTGAAAACGTTTTTTTGGGGACACTGCACATCAAACTTTCTTTTTTTATATGTGAATGCATTGTTGTTTAAAAAAACCCAAATGTTTCTCTACTTGCTTTGAACAATCAGTAATCATAGTTAATTTTTTTATAGTTCTTCGTAATGGTTAGTTGCTCTCTCTGCTGTTCCAACAGTCTGAGTAGTATGTGTGTGTTCTCAGGATGCACCGATCCGTTATTCTGTCTTTAGTAGGGACAATAATTCAATAAATAAAAACTGGATTAATTTCTCCAATCTACTGCTATTTTTATGCGTGTTGTCAGTTATAACATGCTGCCTTGCATAATATGCTGGCTGAATATCTGAGACGATTATTATTGGGTAGCTCACCTTTACAGTTTAATTGAAAATGTGATTGGTGCATCCGTAGTGTTTCCATTTGTAGAAATGTAATTTACAAACTTGCTAACTTGTCTTACCACTTGTCTGTCTCCCCTCTCTTCAGCGGGCTCTCGCTCTGGCTCTCCAGGCCGTGTTTTGACCAGCACAGCTCTGAGCACACTCAGTACAGGGGCACAGAGGGTGAGTGCAGCTCCAGGGTCTCAACGGCGCAGTAGGATCCCCCGCAGTCAGGGCTGCAGTCGGGATTCCAGCCCCACACGCCTTTCCGTGGGTAAGCACCAGCCTGTCTGTCACCGTGCATGTATGTTCCCTTATGTCCCATTTTCCAGTTTGTTTAAAGATCATCTCTTTTTTTTGTTTACATCTATCTATAAACCAAGCCAATATTTATATAGACCATCTCTTTTTCTTTTTGGTTGTGATGAATAAAAAATCTACCACCTGCTGTTCATGTCTCCTCTGTTTGTAACTGTACAGTAACTATTTTATGTTTGCAATGAGAATTGATATTTGTACTCTTTTGTGGCTGTGATTTTGTCTGAGATTGCTATGGGTGGGAAGGTGGCAGCAAGTAGGCAATCATTCTTACCAGTCTTGAAATTTCTTCCTTTTGATCAAAGCACCATCAAACAGCCACATCTACAACGGATCAAAAGGAGGTATGCTTTCTGAACGTCTTTCCGTCTTCCGTCATAATTATGATGAATCCATTATCTGTCTGAGCACTGGCTGGAATAGCAATGGTGTTAACCAATGATTGTACTGAATGGCCTGCTTTAAGGGATCTCATTGCCCTCATTAACCTGCTGAACTACTTCATAGTGCCCATATAGTGATCCGCTTAACATGACATTCCTATGAAGAAAATCAAAGGAATGGAAAGGAAACTTAAAAGCCGTAATGCTTTGCGCTTCAATAAATAAACTCCCAAGAGTAAATCATAAATCGAAATCTTCTAATCTTGACTGTTCCTCTGTAACTTCTTGACACTGTCTGAGACATTCTTATTTCCTGTTAACCCCTATTTCTATTTAGTGCTCGAATTACAAGCATTCAAATTGTAAAACGATGCTTTTTGCTGTATTTATGTTTGTAGTGTAGATGTTGCATCTGGGGTTCCTATAGGCTTTAATTAAGGAAACTTTCTAAAATTTTGCTAGTCTCTTGCTCTATTTCATGACTTTGCTGATGTGTTTGTGAATCTTGTGATTGTTCTTACTCTTTTCTCCTCACTCTTCCCCTTTCTTTATGTTTTCATGTCTTTATCCCTCTGTGCGTCTTTTTGTGTTTTTCCATGTCTTCCCTTATTGTCTTACTCTCTGTCCCTCTTCTTTGGGGTGGGTCAGCACGCGGTAGTCGTATACCACGACCTAGTGTGAGTCAGGGCTGCAGTCGTGAGGCCAGTCGAGAGAGCAGCAGAGACACCAGCCCTGTGCGTTCCTTCACGCCTCTTGGTGAGTAGGCTCGGTAATTGCCACGTACAGTGGTGTCGGCTATAAGCCTCTGGCTTTGAAATTCTTATTTGTAGTTAGTTGTTTAGTATACATTTTTCTTCTCAAAGATTGACGTTTCTACTAATTGTAAAGGAATGTAATAATATTTATACACGTGTGATGTGGAAACACATTCAATTCTTGTTTTTCTGCCCTAAATTATCAAATTCTTTCTGATTCACCATCATAGCAGGCAAAGTAATGAACTCTGTAACTGCTAGTAAACTGTACGATATATGGGTGACATTTTAAGATCTGTATTTACAGCAGTTAATTGCTGTCAAATTTAAATTGGTTAAATATCTTGTATCACTTACAGTATATTTTAAGTACACCCAGCGAACAGTCTGGCTGCTACTAACTGCCAAAATTATTGTGTAATTTTCTGGCATGTAGTCATTCTTAAAGAACAAGTGGTCTGATAAGGCTAATAACTTATTATTCACTACCTCCCTTACTCATATATTACCTTGTCTGGAACATTAGCTGTAAACAGTGTCATAGCAGTTGTAATGGCAAACACAAGATGGCAGACTCTGACGTATGAACTTTTCTTAAACACGTACCATCAACGTGAGCAGACTGAACGCTGAGAAAAGTTTGGGTGCCACTGTGATCCTTATAAGCATTAAGATGATGATGATGAGGCGGTCTTACGACTTAGGTGAACTATGTGCAGTGGATCTGCAGGACAGATGCTGATAAGTTTCTATTTCAGTGGTAATTAGGATTTTGTGGTGATTGTGTGCATGGAGAAAGCAAGCGGAGATACGAACAGCTGCATCTTTGGAACAGAGAACACGAGAAAAAAGGCGAGATGCAAACAGTAAATCAGTCCCCTGGTCTGATAATAAAAATCAAAGCAGCAGGAAATATTTGGCACTGTCACATAACACAGTTTCTCATTTCATAAATGTGTTGGTGAAGAGAAAGTTTGAGGGCAGGGCAAGGAGGAGCTGAACTAGGCAATGCACTACATGCAGCATTTCAGTAAGAAGATTTTACTCATCTTGCATAGTAAAAAAAAAAAAGTCTGTGGCAACCAATTGTAATATTAAATTAATCAGTTTATGGGAGCACTGCAGTTCCTTGGTTATTTAGTAACTTTCCAGTACATCTCATAACACACAATTTTTACAGAATGTGTTATGGACTTTAAGAGATCGCATATCAGTATTTAAATCTTTTAATTGTTTTTAATTGTGCTATTTATACCAGTGAAGATGTCTTTGTTTGCTGCTTTTCAAGGTTTGCTTATTATCATGCTGCAAATGCTAGATGATGGCACAAATGGCATTTAAATTTTCGTCTGTCAGCTGAAATAAACCTAATAAAACAAAAAGCTAACACTGCAGCAAAAGATACATTTTATTTTTTGGTATTTACATCTGGATCTTATATACAGTTCAGAAGAGAGCACCTTTTGTCTGAACCCACTCATTTTCCTTGTGAGCAAAAGTATTGGAACAGATAAACTTAACTTGGATTAAATTAAATAAGACTTAATATTTAGCTGGAAATCCTTTGCTTGCAAGGACTGCATCAAGTCTGTGACCCATTGACATCACTTTTGCATTCTTTTTTGTAATGTTTTTCCAGGCTTTAGGCGCAGCCACTTTCAATTGGCATTTGTTTTGGGGGGTTTCTCCCTACTCTTTAGCAGGTAAAATGCAAGCTGTATAGGGTTCAAGTCTGGAGATTGACTAAGCCAATCCAAAACCTTCCATCTCTTGCTCCTGATGAACTCCTTTGAACTTTTGGCAATGTGTTTAGGGTCGTTATCTTGCAGAATAAGGAATAATCTCCCAGTCACTTTGGTTGCATCTTTATTTAATTTAACAGATAATGTTTCGCTAGACTTGTCAGTTTATTGTACTGCTGCCATTATGTGTGACATCAACAATGAAGATTAATGAACCCCTCCCAAAAGAAGCCATGCATGCTTACGCCATGACATTACCTCCATTGTGTTTTACAGATGAGCTTGTATGTTTGGGTCCATGAGCAGGTCCTTTATTTCTCCAAACTTTAGCCTTTGCATCACATTGGTAATAGTAATCCATGTCTCATCAGTTCATAAATCTTTGTCCCAGAATGAGGCTTCTGATTCTGAGGCTTGTCTCTGTACTTGTTGGCAAATTCCTGCCTGGTCTTCCTATTCTTCTTGCTTATTAATGGTTATTATTCGTTTCATCTTCTGGTGAAGCCTATGTACGTTTGTTCATTAAGTCTTTTGCAAAGAGTAGATTGTGATACCTTCACTCCTGCCCTCTAAAGGTTGTTGCTGATGTCACTAACATTTTGTTTTAGGGTCTGTCTTTATGGCACGCACTAGGTTTCTGTCATCAACTGCTGTGGGTTTCGTTGGTCTACCTGGTCGACATATGTTAGTACACCAGTGGCGGCTTTCTTCTGCAAGACATTCCAAATGGTTGTAGTGGGTATGACCAATATTTGTGCTCTGATTTTCCATCTTCCCTCAGCTTCACAGCTGCTTGTTTTTCACCCATAGACAGCTCTCTGTTTTTCATGTTGATTACTCCTCTACCTATAATGCACACAGGTGCAAATCTGAGCATGAAACTGAGCATAGACGTTTAGCGCTATTTATTGTTTGAATAATCAATGTAACAGAACACACTTGAGCAACAAAACGCACTTCAGAGTCACATGTTCCAATATCTTTGCTTATAAGAGTAATGGGTGGGTTCTGACAAAAGCTGGTATCTTCTGAACTGTGCATCAAATCCACATATAAATACCTTGAAATAAAAGCTGAAATTTTGATTTTTTTTTTTTTTTAATCTCAAATTTATCTTTTAATGTCAAACCCAAATGTTTTCAGTCTACAACAAAAATAAAAGTATTTCGCCTCACAGTTCCAATACTTTTTGGGGGTGTACATGAACATGTCTGATTCTTAATTTCAGAGTCGTGTTTTTAAAGTTTATAAAGGCAGAACTGGACTTTACCTTGAGCCTGGACATGCAGGTCACAGTGGTGTTGAGAACTGGTTTTGGTTAAGGCTATTTTCACCTGGGATGCATCTGATGGTCTCTACCATTCACTTGGCTATGCGTGTTCTGTGTGTGTATGTGTGTTACAGCTTCTCGCCACTACTCTCGCTCTACTGGTGCCCTTCATGCCCCAGATGCCTTTGGGGCAGCAGGTGAACTATGAGCTTAGTCTGCCCAGATATGATTTTAAAAAGCATTACATGGTTTCATTTGTACATCCCATTCATTTGTTTCTTACGTTTCTTTCTGTTCGGTCAGTATTGGACTGCATGCTTTATTTTATAGTTTTGCTTCCATAATGGTTTACTTCTATCTCATGAGTAAAAGTTTCCAGCAAACAGCCACAAATGTAAAAATATACACAAGTAATTGCTCTGTTTAAATCAGAATTTGGAATAGATTGGTATAAAAGATGTGCTTAGGATAAGATTGAGTGTGAGAGCAAGGTTTTTTGCATTTGAAGCTTTTTGCTGTCAATTCAGATTCATTAGTTAAACACTCATGTTCAGGTGACCTCCATCAGCGATTTTCTGCATTCTAACTGTAGTGTTCATGTTTATGTATTGTCTTTAAGTTATTTATTTATTTTTTTCAGTAGTGGCACTTCATAAATTTTGAATTTAGATCTGATGTTTATTTTCTGTGCTTTTCATTAATTGAATGCAGGTAAGTATATGTAAAGAGTTGTGTTTATTATTGTAATTATGTGTAACTTCTCTTTAGGTTTGGGGTTGGGAATGTCTCAGTCCAATCGTCTCTCATCCTCTGTTAGTGCCATGAGAGTGTTAAATACTGGATCAGATGTTGAGGAAGCCCTTGCTGATGCCCTGGTAAACATACTCACCAGCTACACAAAGACGCTTACCTGCACTGCACTCTGCTTTGTTTGTGTCTGTTCTCTTCACTAACCCTTCACTGTTAACCCCTGACTTTCAATGCTGCCAGCTGTTAGGAGACGCGCGTAGCAAGGTCAGTCTCTTTAAACTGTTTTAAACAGCTTTAAATATGTTATGTCTGTGTTTCCTCTCTGTACCTCTACTTGCACTGACTCTTATAACCTCAATTCAGAAAAACCTGGCATGGTATGGAAAATGCAAACAAAAACAGTCTTTTACTTTTATTTTATTGCAGCCAGTATGAATTTTTTTATGTTTCATGTTTTGCCATGTCAATTTCAATTGTTAATAAGCATCCATTTCAAGCCTGTAAAACACATTCCCGAAAAGGGTTGTGATGTGAAGTAATGTGATTTCAAATGTGTAATGTCAATGATTGATCTTAATCATGATTTGGTTCAAAAGCAGTAACAACAAAAGTTGAATTTTTGAGGAAGAACTATTGACAGAGGATCTCCAGTTTATGTTGTTTAAACTGAACTCCTGTGCTTTACAATCCTTTAGACAGCACAACATCACGAACTGTCAATCATCAATAGCAGAATAACCACATGGCCAAAGTTTGCTTTGGCAAATGCCTCTTAAATCTTTGGTAAGATGCGATATATTAAGTATGTCCAGAAATGGTAGCAACTTTTCTGGGCATCTGGAATTGCCCTTGACCCAGTGAAAATGTGTATTGTGGTTAGATGAATCAGTATTACAGGTTTGGATCAGTGCCCTTGGCAAAGATCATTTACACTTATGTAATGGTAGCATTAATGCAGAAAAGTACACTGATATCTTTTCTAAGGACATCCATGCATTTTTCAACAAGCGCATTCCAATAACCTGTTTGAGATTACATCACTATTGCTTTTTTTTTATTTTTTTATTTCTGGCCCAGTGTTTTCCTGTCCCATTTTCATTTACATCATTTAGCAGACGCCCTTATCCAGAGCAACTTACAATTCATAGTCTTACAATCCAAGCAATGGTGGGTTAAGGGCATTGCTCAGGGACCCAATATACCATATGGTAGCTTGGCTGAGGCGGGATTTGAACCCTGGACCTTCTGGTCCATAGTCCAGTACCTTAACCACTAGGCCACCACAGTCCCAAAAATGATGTGTTGCAGGAATGGATGTTTAGTAACAAATGGAATGACGTTAACCTCAACCACATTCTTTGATTTCTCCATCTCTGTAAGCAGAAGAAACCACCTCGCCGGCGGTACGATACCTACGGAATGTACTCTGATGATGATGCCAATAGCGATGCATCAAGCGCATGCTCCGAGCCATCTTACGGCTTCCGCAACGGCAGCATTCCTACGTACATGCGTCAGGCTGAGGACGTGGCAGAAGTTCTCAACCGCTGTGCTTCAGCCAACTGGTCTGAGAGGAAAGATGGGCTGATGGGACTGCAGACCCTGCTAAAGAACCAGCGTTTACTCAGGTACCAAACATGTTCAGGCAAAGATCAAGTCTGGTTAATGCTTTATCATATCATCTTCTCAATGGCAACTGGTGAACTTCAGCCTAATCGATCGGTTATTACAATTGTGAAAGGTGCATCATTGCTAGTGATTATTAGTGAAACTGCGAGAGAATTGTGTTTCTTGTTTTAAGAATACTTTGTGAAGCTGGTTTGTGGATATCTTCAATCAATAAGGCCAGCCTTTTTTTTTGCTTGTTTCGTGGATCTGCCGATGATCATATTTGAAGAATACAAAATATATATATATATATTTTGTATTTCTCGGATCCGCCGCAGCACCAATGGTTGAAAATTTTTTATTTAATAATTTATTTATTTTTTTAGCTTTTTCCACCCTTTGGTGGAGAGCCAACGGTTTTGTTCTGTTTATTTAATTTTTTTCCAGATTCACTTTAATTTAATTGTAGGTTAAATAAAT